>JBBPRF010000227.1:0-37849 GCA_038092875.1 Lanmaoa pseudosensibilis
CATGTGGTCGGTGCGTTGTGCCTCGTAACTGAACTATTTATTCATCATTTGTTTCATTTGGACACTTTGTCCGACATTGTTCGGGATATTGTTAACTTAATGTTTACTCGTACCTGGCCCGAAAGCCATTTATACTCGTCCATTAGGCTCATTTCAGCTCGTTCCCCTGAACTACACTGAGAATATTACCTTATTAGATCTGTACACATTTCCTCTGAGAAGATTGCATGTCACGAGAGAGCTGGACTCTCACCGACGGCTGAGGATCGTAGATGCAAGCTTAAAGGAAGAGATATACTCTGCGTTGTGCAGGAAAGCTGGTGGAATGTGAGTACAATTACACTAAATAATCACCACACAGATTCATAGTTCATGGGTCAGTGTCAACTCAATATGCTAAAGCAGTGTGTGACTGCGTCAGAGCTTCGAGACGTGCTTAGTGACCTCTCGAGCGATCTGCGCGCGACATACGGGCACATCCTCTTGGAGATAAGCGAGAAGGCAAGTTTGCCCGGCGTGCGCTGTATTGGCTCGTCGCCACCTTGGAGCCTCTGCAACTATCTCAGATCATGGCGGGCCTTTCGATTGACATTGGGCGACGGGCCGTGGATTCTGATTCCCGTCCCGTTCACGGAGCGGCTCTACTGGATTCTTTGGATAGTTTGGTAACATGTGATGAAGTGACAGACATTGTTACTCCATCTCACTTCAGTCCATGCTTGACGTCGTCATTGCCTCCAATTATGCAGCTGAGTTATTACTTGGATAGGAATATCTGACAGCAGAGTCAACCCGCAAGAAGTATCCAGCACATCACGTCGACGAACAAGCCGCTCACACGCAGTTGGCTTTGCTTTGCCTTTATGACGTCAGCGTATACCTCAGGCACCATCGAAAATCTGATGGTTATGAAGCATCACCCCACGACACACACGAACTACGGAGACGTCGCGACTGACCTGGCGTTGTACATCCTTGTCGGCTTCGCTCCCGAGCCACCTACTCCGTTCATTCATCGGCCACATCCAGTTGCAGCCGAAGGATGGGACAAACCCACTCATATATGGGACAAACTTTGGCAAGATCGAACATGCGAGGTCCTTGCTGTCAAGAGGCACCAATCCGAACCATCAAGGGTTGAATGTCTGGGATTCCCGCCAGGTTTTACCCCTCGAGGTTGCCATCCGGCGGAATAACCGTGCTATGGTCGATCTCTTTTTAGACAAAGGGAGTCATGTGCCTCATGGGTTGTTTGTGGAACTGCTGAAGGAGGAGCACAACTTCATCTCTGCTCGCATTGTCTCGAGACTGCTACAAACAGATGACTTTGTGGAATGGATAGCCGATGTTCGGGATGAGAGTATACTTCCTCGCCCGTTGGACGACAAGAAATATCCCTTGCTCAGCGGCAAGCCTTCAGAACAAGATATCGGTATATTGAAACTAAGACTCGTTCAATAGGCTATAACCCACCTGCTCGATTCGATGAGGCATCCCCGGTACGCTACGCTGTGTCTGCGGGGCATGCTTCCACCGTCAAACATATGCTTTCGCTAGACATACCATTTCCCCCTGACATCACTCTCGATGCGTCGCGCAGCATGAACTCAACGATGATACGCCTCTTTCTCAACATGGGATGTGAAGTAGACGTTGCTTCACCCATGGGGGATACTCCGATCTATCTGGTCCCAACGCTCAATCTTTCAGAAGATGATTATTTCAACTGTGTTTGCTTGCTTGTTGACGCGGGTTGCAATCCATCTGCACGCAACTTGGCTGGTGAGACCGCCCTTCATCTTGCAGCTATGCATGGACATGTCTCTGTCTTGCTTTCGTTACAAGTACCCTTGCCGCCGGATATTTTGCTTGAAGTATCCGAGACAGCGATAATCCGGTCGTTGATACGCCAAGGGGCTGACGTGCATGCTATTGCAGCCAATGGAAACACACCACTTCATCTCGTTCTGCGCGACCCTCGGATTAACTCGGATGACAATCTGGAACGTGCTGAGATCCTTGTCGACGCCGGGTGCAATCCTTTCCTACCCAATGGACTCGACGAGACAGCTTTGGATGTCGCAGCAAAATATGGCCTCCTTCCCGTCGTGCAGTATCTACTTTCAATAAGCGCTCCATTACCTCTCAGTGTCCTGTGTAAACTCGCCTCCACCGATCACAAGTTTGTAGTTTGCTGAGATGACCTTGGACACGGCGCTAGTTGTATGCTTGATGACAGACCCAATTTGCTTGTGCGTCGTAATGTCTCAGAACGAGGTCGATGCGTCTGCAGAAGCTGCGATGAATGCGCCATTGCTTGCTAGGGCGATGGGAACGTTGCACATCCTCGTCGGGTTTAGGACTTCGGGATTTCAACCTTTCAACACTATCGAACGCTAAGCCAAACCAATTGATTGGATGACAGAGAGAAATTGTGATCATTCGCATATCAAGGATACAAGGTTCCAATTAGCGACCCTACAGTCCCCGCTTCCCCCCTCCTACGAGTCCCAACAAAAGAGGGGAAGGGGCATCGTCCCTCCAGAATTCCCAAGAGGTAGGAGAGCGTGCGTGCAATGTGATATGACCGCGGCCACCTGCACATTTTGTGTTAGAACTCGAGCAGGCGTCCTAACTGCACGAGCTCGACTATAGTGTGTCGTTTACTCTGTTTGAAGGGAGGGAGATGAGGACACATCAACGTATGGGGAGATAGGACACGTACTGGAACGAGCTCTCATCTTTCTGCGCTTACGTCTGAGCCTGCGAGAACGCTTTTTCTTCCACTTCTCTCTCATTCTACCAAATACGTGATGAGTATGCACAAGTTAATTCTTTTGAAATGAGGTCGTACCTGTTGGTCGATTGAAGTGACTGAGGAGAAAGATGGGGATCGTTCGTGGGTAATATCTTTGGGGCTTGTTGGTGCTGTATAGTGGATTATGTAAATTTTCTCACGTGTCCAATGACTTCATTGCAAGTCCTAATTGGGACGAGTCGAGGCTGACTTTGCTGCTTGCAATGGGGTCACGAATTAATGTCCGTTTGGTCCAGTTGACTCGGCCACCCCCATCACGTCTCCTCTCCGCTTCTGTCGCTGCCCGACTTCCGCTCCGTGCTATTCTACCACCCGCGCGTTCGCAGCTCCGGACGACCCCCCTCCAACCCCAACTCCGGCGCTGGTCCTCTTCGCAGGCTCCGTTAGCTGACCCCTCTCGCCCGGATCTGTTCTACCACCTCCTTCCATTTCCCCGCGAGCCTGACCCCTCCCAATCGATCCCCGTTTATGCTCTCTCCTTCCTCCCCGCTCCGCCCCCATCACCCCGTTCAGCGACCATCCTCGGCTGGCTCCCCGCCATCACAGAGGCCGGGTCCGAAGACGTCGATGCCGGATTGAACGACTTTATTGAAAACTGTGCGTCCACGCTATCCATTCACCTTTTAAACGTCTCATACCAGCACATGCCAATGCTCTTCAGCACGGTTCCGACCCCTCTTACACGAAGCGGTCCAGCAGGCACTACGCGAGGGTGCGGATGACGTTTGGACCAATAGCGCCATCCAGATTCAGCAAGGATGGATGCATATTCATGGTGCGCTCCAAAGTCGCGTGGTTAGCTGTATTGACCTCGACACCTTGTGTAGACTACCGCAATGTCCCTGCTTTGGGCAGAATCGGCGATCCCGATGATATCATTGCTTCCGTTCTCGTGGAAGACAGCAAGGTGTGTTTCTACGTCGCACCACGCGATATAAACCCACTCTGAGCATGCTTCATACCCTTGATAAGATTCTACCCAATACCTATCAAGCTATGCCCTCTTACCGATTCTGCACCGCCGATGGACCAACTCAATTGACGGAGGGCCTGGCGAAGAAGCTCAAGAACGTATTGGAACGTGTCGCTTCGCGAGAATCACAATGATACGAGTTCAATGACATCGAACACGACCCGAGCTCCATGAGCGGGGGCCAAACACCAAGCATATCTGCCACCCCAACGGAATGTTTACATTGGCCTAATCTTACGCACAGGCGATGTCAGCACTGTCGCTCGACCTGCTGTACACGTCGCACCGCCCCTGTTTGTGACCACACGGATCGCATCAATATACACACCTGCTAATTTTATCGTCACACTCCGAGCTAGCATTGTGTTTCGGGTGCATACAGCTTATTATGGCTTGCCGGCGAGTTGGGGATCTACCTCGGAGAATCGAGTCCACACTCGAGGGGAGACCACGAAAGACAGAATCTGAGACTTTCGAGTGCCCCTACTTTTCTACCATACGCTCATCTTCATTTCTTTTCAGGGAGACTGTCTGGTTTCGTTGGACCGTCCCAGCGAGGTCAGCTAATCGATCTTCCGATAATCCTCGGTTCAGATTCTCAGACGCTGTTTGGAGCCGTGTGTTCATTAGCAGGAGGTGCCAGTGGTAAGTTCGAGGGAAATTTCTTGAGTGATAGAGTGTCGAGCTTCTGAGACGGACCAGAAGCAACTACTTTAGTGAGACGATGCCAACTTGCAGGCACCCGGCGAGGCGAAAACTACACGGGATAGAGCTGAAGAATCCCTTCGTGCCAGTACTCGGATGGATCTGTCCATGCCTGGCTTGTCAAAGAGCTTGCTTGTCTCGATACGACCTCCGTACGCTACACGGGTTCAGTCAGAACCTTTCGGGGGTGAGTGCCACTGCGACGGGAGCGATCTACAAATGGTTTCAAAGACACCTCGCCTCGAACCATAGCCTGACAAACTCAAGCTTGCCAAGGGGCGTCTAAACGTGCCGTTTGCCACGTCGAGATTCGGAGAGGGATTTACCCCCCTCAGGTACATGATTGAAGCTGAAGCATGACTGTTTTTTTGTGGCCAGCTCAATCGCACATAAACGTTTCAAAGGGAGTTCCTTTGCGAGTCTTAAAGTTTAAAATTCCATGGCCGAATCTACTGATGAGCGAGTTATTCACAAGTGCTAGTCGACGTTCACCGACAAGAGACTCAGTGTTGACGCTACCCACCACATTACACTTCTCGTTCATGATGACCATCTTTTGCACGTACTCGGGCCATGGAAAAGGAACGAAACATAGATTCAAGCATACTGTATGATATAATAGAGCAACAACAGTCATAACTCGTAACGCATACCAAGGGAGTGAACGTGATCGCCAAGTCAAGCAAGGGAAGAAAGCATACCACGCACAACCTCCACGACAGCTTGTCCTGTCCAGTACTCAGTACTTGGCCGTCGAGGTCATGGGGGAGACAATCAAAGACGAAGAGATAGTGTGAGTGGTCAAAAATGGAGAAGAATATTGAGAAGCAAGATAATGATACGAAATGATAAAAAAAAAGAGATCAGTTGGATCCAAGGTCGTAAAGTAGTCGTTAGATGTCATTAGGTAGCAGAATGATGGGTCGAGATACTTTTTTTTCGCGTACGATGCGTCGAGCGTCCAAGATCACCAGAATTTAACTACGGAATGAATCACGGGGTGAACGAGGGCCGAACAAGCCAGGGCTTCCGCGATCAGGAACGAGCAGAGTGGGTTCAACAGACGGTGGGGTAGGGGCCAGCGCAGGATTAGCTGCAAGATGGAGATATCAGTTACCAACTCAGAATATCAATCCCAAACACGGCCAAACTCACGCTGCCACGTAACCCATGAATGAACTTGTCTAGGTTCTGGGATTGGCTCGGGAGGAGGAGGCGCGTCCTGCCTTTTCCGAATGCGACGGCTTGGTCGCTGTGGAACGGTGCGCCAAGCTGGACGAGCCGGTTGAATATCCTCGGGCGGAGGTGGGACATCGGGAGGAGGGGGAGGGGGAGGAGGACCAGGTGCCATTGGTGGTTTCCTGTAGTGTTTGTGAGTCACAGCTAAGGGCAACGAGAACCGAACAACAAACCACTCAGGATCAAACTCTCCGCCTGGACCGTATTTCGACTTCATCATCATGAGGTATCCAAGTTCGCTATAAGGAGGGTGAGTATCAAGTTTTAGATGTCGCTAGAGGGCCACGCACTGTTGGATGTTGCGACGTTCTTCACGCAGCTTGCCGACTTCGCCCAAGAGCATACGAACCTCAGTGGCGAGCGCTTTGCTGAATTCGTCTAGGTACTATAGAGGGGAAGAGGAGGTTAGCATTAAAGAAGTCGAGCAGAATGAAGCATACGTACACCTTGGACGTTGTAAGGGACCTGCTCGTTTGCAGTGGCGCGGACAGCATTGATAGTCTCCTGGTGCTGTCGGTTGTTGTCTGCTCTCCAGCCTAAAAATCCTCCAATAAGCACTAAAATTCATGGAAAGCTCGAACCACTTACTATCTGACAGAGCATCGAGAAGTCCTCTTTGCTCGGCGTTCTGTCGCTGCAGCTCTTCCAAGACTTGTTCGATGCCTGTCCACTAACTTGAGCCTAGGTACCGACCGAAAGTGACAGTTCAACTCACCAGGTTTACCTTCGTTTGCTTGTCGTTCTTCTTCCTCGCGCTGCCTAGCCGCTGCTTGCTCGTCCAGAAGCCGCGAAACCATGCCCATCAACTCTTGGACCTGTCCATCGCGCTCCTCCTTCCAACGTTGTTTCTCCGCCCAGTGCTCGTCCATAAGTGCCCTCTTCTCTTCACAGAGAGCCAGGTTTTGTTGAACCATGTTAGTGAGATCGGCCAGTTGGTTGCGCAGTGCATCGTCCCGCTCTGCAGCCGCCATTCGTGCTTCGTCCCCCTCTGTCATGCGCGATTGCCGCTCGTTGTCAAGCTCAGCACGGGTGCGAGCGAGTTCGTCTTCAAGAGCAGCAATTTTGGCTTCCCGTTCTTCGTCGAGCAGTCTGCGTTCCTCGTCAAGACGAGCACGTTCGCGTTCGCGTTCCGCGGCCAATGACTCTCGCTCACGTGCCATTTCTTCTCTTTCCATGCGCACGGTATCCAAAATGTCAGATGCGTGTCGGGAGGCTGCATCCTGCGTGGCCGTATGAATCGACTCAAGAATTGAAGCGTGATCCGGAGAATGAGATCGGACAGGAGTTGGTGGCATTGGTGGCATTGGCGGAACATTCGCGATTTTTTCTTCCAGTTCATGGAATAGATCATCACCTCGCTGTCTCGCTTCCGCGTCTCTACGGTCTTCATTGTCAAGAAAGATGCGCTCTCTGGCATCTTCGTTATCACGGAACTCATGTTCACGTTTCTCCTCGGCATCCTGCGCGTCATGTACTATATCGGTCAGTTGACGTTCTGCGTCGTCCAGTCGTTCCTGCCGTGCGCGTAAAGCATTCTCAAAGTCGGAGTCCCCTGGTCCGGCAGGTGGTTGGCCCGGTGCCGGGACATGATGAACCACATCGCTTGGTGGTCGTCCTTCATCCTCTTCCGCAATCATTGGAGTTGGGGCACCACGCGAAAGCGTGCGTTGAGGAGTGTGTCGGTCACCTCCCGTCGCAGATGCAGACGAAGGATGGCGGCGAGGCCCTTCTGGTGCATCTTCCCTTGAAACAGAGGGCCGGCGATCATGACCCCCACGTTCAGAGGGCATAGTTGGGAAATAAGGCTCGCCCGGTGGTACTCGCGACAATTCATGTGCTAAATCAGGTGAGTAAGGGCGATCTGCGGAACTAGTTCAATATGAGAATCGTAGGAAATCGCAGAGACCTACGTGTACGGTGCTCTCCGCCCAATCGGATAATGGTAGGAGGTGCCGGAGAAGCAGGCGGGGGGTGGGGAAGTGCTCCGGATGTGTCTCCCTCTACGTGTTCTGGTCTTTGAGCGGTCCTGGGTTCAGATGGTGGAGCGCGTGTTCGATCACCAGGATCATGTTCCCCCGTTTCCGGACGATAATCCGAGCGACCACTGGGACGACGCCCGGGAGGGTGTCGGCCTGGATCTTCTGGGGAGTACGCCCTCTCCGTTTCCGGACGGTAATCAGAGCGACCGCTGGGACGGCGCCCGGGAGTGTGTCGGCCTGGATCCTCTGGGGAGTACGCCCTCTCCGTTTCCGGACGATAATCAGAACGACCACTGGGATGGCGCCTGTGAGGTTGTCGGCCTGGATCTTCTGGGGAATACGCCCTCTCTGTCTCAGGGCGATCCCTACCACCTCGATCACCACGCCTAGGGGAATAATCTTCAGGGTACCTGTAACGCCGCCTATCTTCTGGATCGTAGTCGCCATCACCATGTCTTCGACCCCTCCTACGGTCCGGTCGGTAGTAGTCATCGTCATGGTATCTGCGGTATCCACCTGGAGAGTACCAGCGACGGTATGGGTATCCATACCGATGATCGTCTTCATACTCTGGAGAATAATATCGCCGGTGGCCTCTATCGTCCGGTGAGTAGGACCGAGAGCGTCGACCATCGTCGGGCCTGCGTCGGCGTAGTCGGCGACTCGGAGAGCGCGAGACTTCGTGGGGAAGGGAACGCGAGACTTCATGAGTACGTCCACCTTCTGGACTATAGTGACGTGATCCACCAGGAGAGGGGACTGCATGTATAGTAGGTGATATATGAACATGATCACCGGGAGGTGGAGAACGGTCTTGGCTACTTTGGACGACCACGACAGGCGCCCTTGTACTTGTCCTAGAACTCGGTCGAGATCGTCCATATACTGATCCTTCTATTGGTACAGGCGGGTGAATGATCAAGGGTGTTGGTTGTACAGGGATGGCGGGTTGCTGAATAGTTATGCTCGGGTGCACGGGAATCCCAGATTGCATTGGCACACCCGCTAGTCCTGGGTGAACGACAAGGGGTTCTGAACGGTCGCTCGGATGGACTATGTGTCCTGGAGGGGGAATCGGGGCCTGCGGGAGATTGATGATTGTTTGTTGAGGTGGGGGGGTGCCAACGGAATGTGGAATCGGCACAACAGGAGGTAGATCACTGGGTGGGATAGGTAGAGCTCCGGGACTGGGAGGTGGATTGTATGACTCCTGGGTGGGTGTCGAACTTCGTGAACCATGCCCGCTATGCAACGGTGGAATGATTATGGTACCCCGCCCAGGCACTGGAAGGGGTGAACGGGACGCAGACGACGGTGTTGACGGTATCACTGGCCCCTCAGGTTCAGTTTCGCCGTGATGAATATATACACTTGGACCCGACGGGGGATAATCCTCGTACGGCGCTTGGGGAAGAACGGGACCCATAGGACCCACATATTGCGTAGGTTCCGGCATTCGCATTCCCCATCCCGCGGGTGGTTCAGGAATGACGGGGGAGAGGATGCCCGGCGACCCACCGATCCCAGGTATTACCGGAGCTTGGGCACCAAGTTGTGGAACAAATCCAGCAGGATACTGGCCAGGGACTACTGGTGGCACAGGACCTCCAGGGCCGGGAGGGAGTGGTGGAACAATGAAACCGCCTGTACCCTGACCCAAATTCACAGGCTCAGGACGCCCCATCTGAGGTTGAGGCATAGGTATACCTGCGCAAGGTCAAGTATCAATATTAAGATCATGTCGAACTGGAGGTATCGGCACCAACCTGGTCCTGCACCAACACCCAAACGGCCCAAATCGGCCCTCAACTCATCAACGCGAGCAGTGACAGCCCGCAACTCGGCTTGTCGATCATGCACATCTCTTGCGAGCCAGTCATTGAGACCACTCATGTACCTCATTAATTCACGCTGCTGATCCACTGTCGCGAGTTGTGCGAGTCGGTGTTCCTATCATCAACATTATCACCACTGCCAGAAAACGTTGATCAGGGATGCTCACTCGCAGAATCGCCATCAATGTGTCGAATAGGGGTAGTTGAACAACCGTCTGAAGATTTGTCAATCAGATGCCGCGCGAGACATCCGGCATTACTCACTGGACCTGGTGGCATTGGGACATAAGCTGGACCTTGGGCCTGATCACCCGGTTGTCGGGGTTGGCCACCTATCACACCGGGTGGTGGCACGACACCCCCCTGAAGAACAAATACCTCAGCCCCACTCGGTTGCAACTGGCAGCACAGCGTACCTCAGCTCGGGGTCGGTACCAACTAAAGGGTCCATGAGGGGGGTCTACTCCTCCCAGGTTTGGCGGGGCGGTGGGAGGGCGATCATACAACGAATCTGGCTGAAGTCGACGTCAGACCAAGTTACAAGGAGGAGCTAAGAGAGCATACCAAGAAAGGCCCAGGAGGACGTACATCTGGCCTCCGTTCTGGCTGTGGTTCTAATTGGGGTGGAAGGGGATCGCGAGCGACATGTTCCGGTCCAGGTGGTCGACGGCGAGACGGAATAGACTCGGGAATAACAGGCGGTGCGTCGTGAAAGGCTTGTTCCGCAGCCCCTGGCTGTCTTCCAGGACGTGGAAGAGGGGGTCTAATTCGAGGAGGGTGCTGAAGCGGCCGATGCAACGTTGTTGGGGACCAGATTGATTGTTGTCGAAACGGAGGCGCCGAGTCTCCCCTTAGTACCGGACTCGTGCTCCTCGACCGGGATGGCCTCGGAGCAGGTTGGTAGACGAATGGAATCAGCTGAGGTGGTGGCTGGATATCTGAAGGAACCGGTGCGGGTGGTATATTCAGTAACTCCATCAACTGTTCATCCAATGAAGGACCAGCTTGGCGGGGTGCAGGCATGTGAATGGGAAGGCGGCCCCGTTCCCGTGCTCGGAGCATATCCCTCCAACGAGAAAGCAAGCTGTCTGCATCAGCTTGGGAATCTTCTGACTCTGTGACAGAACCTTCTACCCTGTGTCTTACTCTATGCGTCGTATCAGAAACTTGTATGGTCTCCGTTTCCTCTAGGGCCTCCCGCTGTCGCAGACTTGTCGCCTGCCGGGTGTTGGCTAATGTCTCGATGAGAGTCTCGATATGGTGCAACCGCTCAAGGATTTCGGTATTATCCTGCGGCGCAGGTCTCGATTGTCGGAGCTCATCCAACATCTGGTTGGTTGAGTTCTGTCCATCCCAGAGCGCGGTCGTCTGTTCCCGTACTTGTGTCAGCATATCTCGAATAATGGTCATCGTGATCCCTTCCACCGGTCGGGCTGTACCACTGGAGTCAGAGGAGTCTGTAGAGGGTGTAGGGGACGAAGGGGGAGGAGTGGGGGAAGATGACGAGGAGGTGAGAGAAAGCGTTGGCCCAGGCGATGACTCAGAGGACGAAATGATCGAAGGGGTAAGATCAGACGAAAGCGACGACGTTTCCGATGGCCAGGCGGGGGAAGGTGGAGGGATCTCCACTTCCACTTCATCCACACCCAAAAGGCTAAAGTCGTCCGAGTGATGGGAAGACAAGAAAGACATTGAAGAACTCGTTGAACTGATTGAAGGAGATCTGACAGGAGGTGGTGTCAGTGCGATTGGAATCAAACCTGTCCGTGACCGAGGTCCAGCCGGCGCGACCCTGGGTTCTGAGATGACACTCATAGCGCCTACAGACTGGTCCCTACGATCGGAGATGGCACCGACAGACTGATCCCTATGGGGAACAGCAGGAGGCTCTGGCCGTTCTGCGACGACAACCCTCTCGGTTTCAACCAAGCGCGTGCGTACATATTCCGACAGATCGTACAATTCATCCCGAATTATTCGTACGTTTTCAGAGATTTCGTGAGTCTCCTGACCCCTGAAACGATCCAATTCGTGGATATGGTGGAGTAGCCGGTCAATTTCATGTGTTATGACCTCAGTGCGCTCGGTGTGTGTGTGCGTTGGTTCCGTCTCCAGTTCAGAGTGGATGGAGGGCTGATTAGTCTGCGGGGTGCTGAGACTGAGACTGGGGGAAGGCGCAGAGGAATGGGCAGGAGAATAAATAGGAGCAGGAGATTCAGGAAGTGGCACCATCGTCGGATGAGGGTACTACGAGCGATAAGGACATGGAACATACGGACAGCATGAGCTACTCACATAATGCACTGAGCTTATGCTTGAGCTACGAAGACTCGACAAGAGTGAAGGTTCCGTTGATACCTCAGAAGGGGCCGGAGCATCAGCCAGTGACATAACATCGTCCTCCGCCAGACTGATTCTAGTCGAAATACTAGAAATACTAGACACCGTGGATGGAGTGCGAGACAATGACGAAGATGCCGTAGACGTGATCGAGAGAGGTGTCGGGCCGCTGGAGGGTGAGGAGACGATCTGGGTGACCGGAGCGGGCGGCGGCGGCGGCGGAAGGGGTGTTGATACTACTGAAGTGGTGATTGTTTCTGTCATGGCCGTCAAGCTTCCGAAGCTGGTTAATGGGGAAACACTAGGGCGCATAAATGATGTGTCGAAGGAGGCATCACGCCCATCCTGAAATTGAAGCGACTGCGTAAGAGGCGTCGGCTGAAGCTGCGACGATTCGTATGAAATGTCAGTTTCTGAAGCCCATTGGGACGGATGGAGGGAAGGCGAGGATTCCGTGGTTGCCAATGGAGCTGGGGATGGGAGGCTCTCTTCGCTCACAGGAAGATCCCTCATAACGAACTCAGAGGACTCGGTGCTGGATACAGTTGGCATCCGGGATGACTCGTCTTCGGAGCTCGACTCAACGGTCGAAGGTAGAGAGATCGAGAGGTCACCGGAGCTCACTATCGATGACGACGGGGGGACTACCGTTACCTCGAGATGCTCTGACTCGAGGTCCCGACTAGCGCTCGATATAGTGGGACTAAATTCCGAAGGAGGAAGGGGTACAGACTCGGGGGTGATGTCTGGAAGGATGTCCGACTCGGGGGATTGTAGCGAAGGAATGTCCGTGGGTGTCTTCGGAGGGGGTGTCGGTGCCCTTTCGACGGAGATATCGATGGCCAACGAGCGTGGCGTGCTCGCCTCGGAAGGAATTGTCCTGCATAAAGATGCAGTCTCGTAATGAGTTTCTGATTGCTCTGTACGCTCGCATTCGCAGAGCGCCGCCGTGACAAACTCTGTTTCCGTCTCCGTCTTGCACTTCTCCGCAGTGACATATTCGGATGTGACATCCGAAGGACAACGGTCCACCGTGTGGAACTCGGTGGAGGCCTCGGTTTTGCACTGTTCGACGGTCGCATAATCGGTCTCCGAAGGAATTGAGGGCAATGACTTGAAGGATGCAGTTGATGGAGAATTGGCAGTTTCGTACCCTTCACTACCCGAGCCATCCGGAATCTCAAGAGCGGACAAGGCTGTTGTGGAAGGAGCGGGAGTCGGTGTAGCGGAGCGGCTTCTTGTCCAGGTACTCAACGTAGAGCGACTCTGTGAGGCAGTGTAGCCTGAAGCCGCGTTCTCCTTGTCGGAAACGTAGCTCCTACTGTAGCGCCTCCTCCGAATTCCCTGGCTCCTGGACAAGGAAGATGGGGAAGTTGACGTATAGCTGCTGTAAGTGTATGATCCGTCATGCGAGTCACCCAAATAGGAATTGGACTCGGTACGCCGGTAGGAGAGCGTTGAAGGAACGATTTGTGTATTGGAGCCACCGGACGTGAACTCGAACGCCGTCTCGTCAGTGATAATATCAGTCGTGGTCGGACGCGCGTCAGATGACGAGGTGGAAGAATCTGACATGGTATAAAATGAGTTTGTGGTAGTGCGAGGCTCGCTCGACGAGGTCCTCGAACCAGCGGAGAAAAAATTGTCATCTGAGACATCAGACAGGGGACGCGTCTTCGTTTTACCACTGGGTGGCGGGGTGACTCGCACTTCACCGCTAAGCCTAGGGCCGCTGGATACAGTCACGGGCGACCCATCACCCAAAATTACGCCACCCACGAGACTTAAACCAAACCCGAGACCAGGCTTCGCATTCCTCGCTCGACTGACCGCGGAGGCGAACTCCTCATCAAGATCAGTGAGCGAGCTGGTGCGACGTAGGGAACTGCTTCGACTGGGTGCGATGACACGTGGATCACCGGGATAGAGGTATGACTGATTAGATACGGCTGCATCGTCCGTAGTACGCGTATGGTGTGGATGGAACGACGGAGCACGGGATAGCGATCCAGTGCTCGAAGAATCCGAGAACGTATGCAAGTCCGACAGGCTGGGAATCGTATGGAGAGGCGGGACAAACACAGTTGATGCTGAACCGGAGCCAGAGCCAGCGCCAGAAACGCTGGTGGTACTCGTCATAGTGTGGATTGTTCTGATCGAGCCCGTAGGAGAACCAGGCTCTGAGCGGCTCGGCAGCGTGACAGAACGATCCAACGCTTCCCTGAGAGAGATCACCAATGAAAAGAGACTTTGTAGGAGTAAAGAAATGACATACCAGATGGCACTAACCCAACGGACTCTCACCCTTGCGCTTTCTGCAGCCAGTCGTTCGACGCCATCGCTGTACAGAAGCTGGAAGGGACATAATAACTCCATCAAGGGAGGGGAGTCACCCTCGGCGATTTGCGCGCGAGCAGCGATCGTCCCAACGTCTTCTTTCGCGCTAGGGTGGCTCGGGGAGGGCACAGAGCGCACTTCAGTACAATTGAGCAAATCTAATGTTATGACACCTCTACCCCCGCCGCGAGCAATCCAGGATAATAGTAGCATGTGTGGGTACAGCAACGCTTCGCAACGTTGCCAGCGATACGGAGGTCCGGAATGCACGTTTAGGTACCACAAATCACCGATGCGGAGCGGCTGTACGTTTGATTAGCGCTAACGAAATGAAGAACATACTAGCGCACACCTCTCGACTGTCCCGTGCATAAGCCCCCAAGTCGGTCATTTCAAAGGGAGGAGGGATAATGCTACTGTTAATGCTCTTCGGGGTCGTCGGCGGATTGTGACCGCCACCTGTATTCTCCGAAGTGGGTTGGTGGCCCCTCTCGGCACGCGATGCACGTCTACGGAGGCTAAAGAGGCCTTCGGGCTTTACTATCGGCGAAACGGATGACTCAGTAGATGACTGTGCAGTTTTTCCCAATGCTGGCGTGCGCTCTTTCCATGCAGCGACGATGTTGCGAACCGAAGCAAGAGGAGAACGTGGAGATGTTTGTGGTCGGCGTAAAGACGAAACCGTGGGTGAGATGGCGGGCGAGGTCGTCGCGCTCCTTGCTTCCGCGAAGGTGTTGGCAAATGTGCTTGTGAAATCACTCGGGCTTAGTTGCGTGCCACTCCTGCTAGTCGTCGCCGTCGGCCTCCTAGTGGGCGGTGCCAAAAGAGACGAAGACGACAACGCGTCTGAGGCGGAAGTCGCAGAGGAAATGGTCGAACCAGCCTTGCTCTTCGCTGGGGATGAAGGGCGGGAACCATCTCCGGTAGACGTCCCATAGCCGGTTGTCGTGTACCCATAACCAGTCGTGCTGCTCATGTACGGAGTGGACTGGCTATGTGGGAAGAATGGACTGTGGGCACGATTTCCCGGCATTGAAGATGTACGAGAGTGACCGAATGAAGTATCGGAAGGCGACGCTCGATCTTCGAAAAAAGCGATGAGGTCACCAGTTCTTCTTCCGACTGGCCGGTCAGAGGTCAAATCTGTCACAGATCGACTGTGAAAACGACCGGGGGAAGCGGTACTGATACGATGGGTGGAAAGCCGGGGACCTTCAGGAGCTGGGTTCGCGGATCGAGCACCATCTCGCAGGTAAGAGATAGGACGTGAGGGGACGTTCTCGGTACGTTCTGAGATCGTGCTCAAGCGGTTGCCTTCGCGGTTATAGATGGAGTATGTATCAAGACTGGTTGAATATGACGGGGTTGTCCCCGTGTAGGATGACGGTCCGGAGGCACGCGACCACTCAGTGAGCATGTCCTCTGTACTGTCGAGTTCGTCGTCAAGGTCATTCAAAGTTGCCTCTACTTCGGCCCTTTCTTCCATGGAGTTTTCTTCAGCGTAGGAATCGTACGAAGTGCCAGACCTGGTTGGCGAGACATTGACACGCCGCATGCGCCGATCCGATGTGGCACCCTCGCTGTCTGAGGAGGCCAGTGGTGTGTCTGCAGTAGCTCATCGCATCGAATGAGTGTAGCACGACAGGGACACGCACCGGAGCTCGTGTAGGAGTATCTTGATGGAGAGAACATGGATTGTGAGTTAGTAAAGGAGGAAAATGTTGCGGTCCCAAAGGGGGGGGACCTAGGATCAGCACTAGAACTGTAACTGGACATGGTCAGTACATTAATGCCAAGGGGTATACAAACAGATCGCTCGGGCTTGTCACGAAGGAAACTCAACCAACACCAGTTTAGGGTAGACTTGCTCGTGGTCGCGTCGAGTCACGTGGTCGTCCCTCACCGCTTAGGTAACCCATTCCCATCCCTCGTCCTCGTCGGGCGACACAGCGACAACTACCACACCACCATCATGGCCGACGATATGGACGTTGACCCGCCCGCAGCAGGATCGGGCAAGAACGCAAAGGAAGACGCAAAGGATAAGAAGAGATTCGAGGTTAAAAAGGTACTCATACCATCGTTTCTTATCATTTCGCTCTTAGATCCCTGTCTAGTGGAATGCTGTAGCGCTATGGGCTTGGGGTGCGCATGTTCATCCCCGTCTCTCCGGTCAAAGCTCACACAGACACAGACATCGTGGTCGACAATTGTGCCATCTGCCGCAACCATATCATGGACCTTTGTGCGCGCTTTTCCGCTACCTTCTAGATCTAACCCCTTGTCCCTCGTTAGGCATTGATTGCCAGGCAAATCAAGTATCAGCATCAACAGACGAATGCAACGCCGCTTGGGGCATCTGTAATGTGCGCACTTTCCTCTTACAGCCTCTGCCGGGAGCTGACCCAGCCCCAGCACGCCTTCCACTTCCACTGTATCTCGCGGTGGCTCAAGACAAGGAACGTCTGCCCATTGGATAACCGCGAATGGGAGCTACAGAAGTGGGTCCCTTAAAAATATGTTTTAACCTTGATTGATGTCTGTTTTGCAGATACGGTCGCTGAATCGTTTTCACCGTCTTCTCCCGGAAACTGTATCATAGAAGTCTGTTATTCTTTCATGTGTACCAACTTCTTCACGCCATGTCGTTATATTCTCATCAACTGTGAGCCCGAAGGTGGTCCATAACCTTTCCGCCGGGACGGAATCAGACAGACATCCCATACAGTTATTGGTAGTATTGTGTAATGAAGCACCACCCGCATGCGAAGAATCGTTACGAATGATTCGAGGGCCTCTTCGTGTCACAGGTCAGGGACGAGAGGGAGAACATGTAGCACACGACGACAAAAATGCACTCATATTGGCAAACCATTCTCCAGCGACCGGGAGTTTGCCGACATCATCCGTTCGAGCTCTTCTCGTAGCTCCTGATCTCGGAGAGGAAAGACGGGCCATGACTTTTCCCATCTCTCCTCGGGTAGCGAACTCCAATTTGGCGACGGCGTCGGTAAAATATGAGAGAAGTCTTTCACAGAAAAATGCTTGCTATCCTAGTGTTACGGACCCATATTACGGTTCTCAATCCCTGATTAGAAGATAAAAAGCGGACGACTGACCTGGGGGGACCCCCCGTGCACAAGACTATTTGGATAGGTTGCAAATCGAATGCCCGAGCAATGCTCAATAGTCGGGTCTGATCCACTTTCAAGATACACGTCAACTGCCATCGAGTTGTGCATGCGGAACTAGGGGCAATGGTTAAAATGAGAAATGAGAAACATTGTTTATATGCAATACCTGATGACAACCAACCACGATCACACATTCCGATAAATCGTGAAGAATAATGCTGCCGGCGATCTGTGGCAACAAAATGACGGATCTAGAAAGCCGTTGTACATGGAGTGCAGTGATCTGCGTAGGACCTTCGTCGCTGGGGAGTAAATTCACAATACAGCTGTCGAGATCAGATATCGAAACCTCCGCCGAGGAGTTAGAAGAATGAACATCGAGTATGGTCAAGTAGCGATGAGAAAATGCGGCCAAGGTCCTCGTAGACTCGATCAGGATTGACTGTGATTTTGTGGGAGGAGGCGGGACGACCGATCCATGTTCAGCCGACGGCTTCGTTTTCGTGGCCTTTCGCTTGAATGAAAACTTTTGCGTACTAACTGAAGCTCCGCGAAGTTCTTCGATAGTTTTCTCTAGCCTCTTGAGTTGCTGTCTGATAGGATGACTGGAAACCCTTTTGTTGGGATAGCGCACGACTTACGAGTTCGCACTGCCTCTGATCATAACTCGGCAGACTCCCAGTAGCACCGCCGAGACTCTTGGTCAAACGTGAGAGATCCGATGTTACATCTTGCATCGTAGCTGGGGGAACATCGAGACTGCTCTTCAGAACATCCAGTCGGGATGCCAACTCTACGGACTCCTGCGTTAGATTGCAAAAGTAGGATGTAGTTTGGGGTAGAGCAGACCAGAGGCGGTCGTGTTGAAATCCACGTAGAATTTCTGTGCGAAAGTCCACTTGGGTTCAGAGCCAGACATCGCTACCGAGAGCGACGATGACGAGTGGTATGAAAGAGCTCTTTGGCGTCACTATCAGCTAAGTACTCAAGGTGGCGAATGTGCGTGATTGAAATGACAGTAGTGATGCGATTATCCGTGCTCCCAATTGCTAGAATCCGATTCCTACTCCTAGAGTGGCGCACGGCCCTTCCGCCGATGACTCAATAAAAGACTACTAGCAGGAGGTTCCACGGTACTCTCCCGCTTCTTCCAGCCCACTCATCACAATGGCCGACGCCGACGCTAGTATTGCTGGCTGCTGTGGTTGGTGACTATTCATGCATCCGGGCTTTGGTCCACACACTAAGGTTCCTTTTTGAGCTCTCTGCGCCTACTCGGCTCTTGCAAGTTGGTGTATCCTTCGTGAGTTCGGACTTTCCACCGCCCGAGTGCCATCGCTGACGCCGAACGCATTCATATGCAGACCCCTTTGGTGCCGATGTGCGCTGCTGTGGTGGCCCACGAGGGTGTTGTGGTAGTTGCTGCGACTCTTCATTCAACGAAGATGACTTTGACGAGCGGATGAAGAAGGAACAAGCGAAGAATGGCGCCAATGCTGAACCTGTCGACTCTCAACCTGTACCATCGCATGGCATGTCTCAAGTTACAGGCGACCCAACATCGACCAATGTGGAGGTCTGATGAAGTGTGGGTATACCCGTCTAGCGTTGCATCCGCTCACCTACTATTTTCAATTATATATCTAGCTCTTCGATCTCGATACTTAGGGGATATGTACACATTTTCGTTCTTGGACATAGGTGATAAGTGATTCTTGCCAGAGATGCAGAGTATGTACCGATACTACTATACTACGTGTGAGTCTCGCTTGGTTATTCAACGCAAAACTTTGACTCAGCGGTCCAGAACATCTTCCATGTCAATGAGTCAAATTGAAATAACGACAAGTATGACGAGATTTGAGCGGCTAAATCATACAGTGGAAGCCGAGGCCATTTAGCACTCGTTGGAAGTTCTCCGACAAACCTCCATTCAACCGTGTTTACTTGCTGCCAGACTCACCACCAGGCGCTCCTGACGGGATTCCATGTCAGAGCCTGCAAAGATCTTAGGAATTATCTGTGGAGGTTTCTGTGAGAATGCGGAACCTCCTCCTGTCCATCGACTGTCCTCTGTAATGACCATTCTTCCTCAGGTCTTGTCACCGCTTCAACATCCAACTCGTTGTGCAGTCTGCGTTCGTCTTCATGATCTTGCGTATGCCGCACTTCTAATCCCGCCCATGGGACTGTTCTCATCACCAATAGGCCCCTTCGGATTTTATAGAACATGTTGCAGCGACCAAGGATACTGCGGTTGTTGCTGCAGGGATTCATTCGACGAAGAACACTTTGATAAGCAAATACGGAAGGAAATGGAACGCACAAGGGACAAGGCGGTTTACACACTCGTCAAGCCTGTGGAGACAGAACCTGCGTCTACGGATGGCATGACCATGGAGGGATCATCCAGACGGAAGCTTGAATCTGAGTGTAATGTCAACAGCGATGACGTTGGGCCGTCGTGATGGGCAAGTCTCACCTATTCTTTTCATGTTGCCTGTTCTGAAATCTAGTTTCGCGAGTGATAGATGTACATTCGTTTGGAAGATACACCTCTGCAATGTGGCTTGGTATCGTGCGGCTCGGACTTACAATGCCTGCAAACGCCGATTGGTTTTCTTTTATCCTAATGGTAATCAGGAGGGTCATAATAGATGAGGGGTCAAGCGGATTTGACCAGTTAACATTGAGCCTCGGCGTCAAACCTTCACTGATCATCTGAGTGCTTCAGAAGCTTCAAGGAGAGATTTCATACACACTCGAGGGTAGTCCTGATTGGTAAAAGAGTCCCAGATATGAAAAGTCGCAAAGGAACGACCAGTGTTTAGTCACGGTGAAAGTTACTACGTTATGGAAATCCCCTCCCCCCCCCGGCCAGTTAATGGGCAGAGAAAGGTGGAAGGGCTTCCATATGTTACGGAGTGGCCTGACACTTCCTGGTGGGTACTGCCGCGGGACTCCGACATGGAATTGTTACTAGTAATTCTGGCGGCTCACGTCAATCTGCTTATCATCAAATCTGGACAAGAAAGCACACCAGAGGCGAAATTGCCTACGCGGAATGTCGCAGGTATGCTCCACTGGCAACTCTTTCCGGAATCTCCCTTAAATTCGTTTCTGCGGTAGGTCGAAAGCTCGATGTGACGGGTGAGGTACTATCCAAGCCATGATAGTGATCCGTTTGCTAGCTTGTCATGTTGCTGCTTTCGCTGTGTAGTGCCTGGTGCATCCTTGGGATGCAGGGTAGCTAGCTTGTAGCATCAACCTCACCTTTCTCTAGGTACGATACCATCCGAGAAAGGCAGTCCGAGGTGCGTTTTCACGCTGCGAATTCGATTCTTATCCGCTCTCGAGGAGTTCCTTTGCCGAGAGATCGTGAGGGTGGAAGAACATACGCGTTTCCTCGAGACGCATTAGCTATCATCCAAGGCTCTGGTCTTCGACACGTCGCATTACTAAGACGTGGTGGAGGCACTATGGTGTACCAAATTGACGAGTTGCGTATATCGTCTAGTCCAAGTCTAGTCAGGCAGTAGCTACTACTTTTTATCTCGTCACCACCTTTTTTTCAGTTGGACGTGTAGCCACAATTGTACTAGGTGCGTCACGATGTACAGTTCTCGATTCGGTTAATGGACACTACTACTCGGTGACATCCGACCATCGGACATGTATGTACAGACCCTAGTTAGTCGACAGCGTAAAATGGTTGCCACACTTTGAATTGATTGGCCGCTGATGTCGGATCGAAACGCTCAGGTGAAAATGAATGGGCTCAAACTTGAAGTTGTGATTGCGTTTTAGTCTCTCGCGACGGTACACGATGAGGACGCTTCCCTTCTAATACCACGTTGCAGCATGCGGTGAACTTGGGGGTCCGTCGCTAGAACTACACATCTACTTGTGTCTGTGGGCCAAACGAAACTAAGCCCAGATAAGCGTCACGAGGATATTAAATTTGTAAACTTCAAGAAGCGTAATACGTCAACTTCCGTCACCCGTGTCTTTGAGTCTTTGACATCTGTCCAAGATGTCAAAATCACCCAAAGATAAGTGACATTTTGCTGATGACTTGGGCCAAGGCAGTGGTTCCGAGCATCCGCCTAACCTGTTTGTTTTCATGTATACGTCAGTATTAATACAGTATTTGCTTGACTAGGTTGCATGTGTAGGAGTTGTTCTCGGAAGCAGGTTACCCTAGTATAAATCCATTCAGTGTCCCGTTATCGCGAGAAGTCCACCTCCCTTACAATGCTTAGCCCTGCGGTGTTGCTGCTTTTGAGTCTCTTGCTTTCCAAGGATCCCCGAGCCTCCGCTTCAACTGCAAGTGGGGTGACGGGTCCCACATTGAGTGTGGGGTAGGCTACTTATCTGGGAAACCAGTCATACCCCAACACGGTCACCTACCTGGGTATTCCGTATGCCGAGCCTCCAGTTGGCGATCTATGCTTTAGGGCGACTGTACCTTTGAACACCACGCGTGTGAGTGAGGAGGCTGGCGGGCAGGTTGTCAACGCAACCTATTATCCCGAGTTTTGTATTCAGGGTCCCGAAAAAGGTGAGTGCAAATGGGTTCCCGAACACAATGCATATTGGCTGAAAGCTCTTAGACGGAGAACCTGGTGGCGCTGGATCAGAGGACTGCCTGAAGGTCAATATATACGTACCTTACGGCGCCAAGGAAGGCGATAATTGTAAGCGTGACCTTACATTCCTTGAAGTTGATCAACATATTATGTCATGAAGTGCCTGTGCTCTTCTATATGCACGGAGGAGGTAAGTCTGTTCAGATATCTGGAATGATATTAGTATACCAACCTTCTGCCAGGTTACGAACGTGGCAACCCGCAAAACTGGCCGTTCGATGGTTGGATCCACAGGAGTCCCAACGTAGTGATTGTCTCTGTATACTACCGCCTCGATTCCTTTGGCTTCCTTGCGACACCAGAGTTCAGAGATCCGAAGTATGGCGACTTCAATGCTGAGTTCCAGGATCAACTACAAGCGCTCAGATGGGTTAACCAGTACATCAGCGCCTTTGGCGGTGACCAAAACAGTGTCACGATCAATGGCCAAAGCGCCGGTGGTGCCTCCGTCGAACTGGACATGGTCGCCAATCAAGGAAAACAGTTTTTCCATGGCGCCATTGCGCAGAGCGTCTTCAGGACCCCAATTCCCACTCCTGAGGAACAGCAGGTACGTCTGAGTGGAGTGCTTACTCGGATGCTGTTTTAGCGTTTGACACTAAGCGCCCGACAGCCACTCTTCGAATTTTATTCATCATATGCTGGCTGCGGCACTGGTTCGATGGGAACGGATGGGATGTCTGCGAAACGTGAGCGTCAGTGCACTGGCCAGAACACAGAATACCGCCGTCCAAGGAACATTGTGAGTGACCCATAAAAAGAGCATGCCGGGACCTTCGGACGCAGTGCTCATTTTAACAGCGGCGGGCTGTACAATTCCTTCCACCCCGTTCTGGATGGTATCTTGTTCTCTAGTCATCCTACACTACAGTTTCAGTTGGGTCAGTTCGCGCATATCCCGCTCATCGTGGGGTAAGCTTAAGCGACTCCTGTGTTATCCGTACCTCATCACGACATGCAGCTCCACCCCCAACGAGACCCTTTCTTTAGGGAACAACATTTCTTTGGCATTGAAGGGGTGTTTCCCCGCACTCACTGAAATGGATATCGAGGAGTTCCTGGAATTGTATCCCCAGACTGACTATGACTCACCTAGTCAGCAGTTCCAGGTGGCAACCGGCGAACCTAATGTGATCTGTGGCGTAAGTTTGATAGAGTCACATCCACTCACATTTTATCCTAATCCATCTACTTTGGCTCGCTCTCTAGGATCGCGGTAGCGTGAGGCAATGGGCGGCCCCGCCTCTCTATTTTCAGATACTTGGACGTACCGGTACAACACCCCTAATCCCACACTCGGTAGCGACGCCGTACAACATGAGGCGGATAATTGGATGATATTTGATGGAATAAACTTAGGGTGGGTGTTCACTGCCCGCCGGGCGTGCGCGCAAGCTACCTGCCGTATGGTGTGACTCACCGCCTCCGTCCCTAGAGTCAACGGAACCGGAACGTTCAGCCCGCAAACGCCCGCCGAACTTGCGTTTGCATCGGAGCTGATTGCGTACTGGCTCTCGTTCGTGTGCTCTGGAAACCCGAATACATATAAACTCGACATGTCGCCCACATGGCAACAATACAAGCCACACAACAAAACTCGCATGGTACTCATGCGAAACCTCAAAAACTTGACAACAGTCAACGGGAGCTATATGGAAGAGCAACCTACCGCGGAAGGGGACAGATGTGCCTTTGCGATCAGTAAAGTTCTGCGCGCGGAGGATTAGGCCTTTAGGGGCTACCTTTGTTCGACTATTGTGGAAGTATGTAGCACCAGCTCCAAATAAATCAACACAATCACGCGGCTACAAAGGACGAGGATGCCTGTAATACAGGAATACATCTATGTAATTGATCAAATTACAGCAAGTGATGAGCAGGAGTCCAAGCTCCAGGTAAGGGGGCTACGGATCAAAATACATTGGCCAAGATCTGAACGCGCGTAATGAGATAAGTATCATACTAATTAGTCCTCAAAAACCTAAGGCTGAGAAGTGTATAGCATATAGTAGTATCAAAGTATACGAGTCAAGATTGTCTGAGAGGAACAAATCAGGAATAAGAGCTAACGGAGTCATTCACTAGATGCTGTAGTTCCGGATGGCACCCTCGGCCACGAGACGACGAGCAGACCATCATTCATAGCCGCTGATATGGTACTCATCTACGCGAAAAGGTGTTTAGATCCACACAGGAAGACAGGAAGAACGAGTCAGAAGAGGACTGACCATTGTTCCCTTTGGAACGTGGAGCACACGTTCGAATCGTCCGTATTTGATTTCCTTTGTGAGATATCTCACATTGCCTCCCTGGTCTGAGGGCATCCTTGAATGTCGCTCCCCAGAAATAAGAAGTGTGTCATTCTTATCCAGGTTTACCTTGACTTCCTCTGACTTCATGCCAGGAAGCTCAAGTATGGCAGTTGTGCGTGACGAAGATGGGTCGTCGTATAGTTCAAGCCTGTGAAATCATCAGCAAGCTGGGTAAATGATGGTTGGGTGAGCATGCATACCTAGGCTTGTAGACGAGACTACCTTGGCGTACCCTCCTCTCCAGTGCGGTACTCTGCTCCCGCAAAATGTGAAAGACATATCGCCGGGCCAACGCTCGGTCCAACGCTCGGAAGCGATCTTCTTGATTAGGCTGGGAAGTCAGTTTGCGAGAGATTAAAGCAGTAGATGCAACGGTCATGAAAATCGTTCGATGTGTGAGGAGGGGTTGTCAGTGAGTATTCGACTCATCACAAGCCGAGCTTTTAAAGTACTGTATAGCGGAGCTTGGAGCGCCCGACTTATCGGGAATTCTGAGACGTGCTTACTAATCGAAGAGAAAGTGACACAGCTACACGGAAAGAACCGGGCTGTGCGCTGCTTACACGAGTCATCTAGTCGTATTTGGCGGCCCTGATCACCGTGCCAGTCACAGCTTGGTCAGTCGAGACTTCACAGCCATTCTCACCGAGACCGAGTCGGCGCAATGCTTGGCTCACTGCGCAGGCTCGAGGCTGGGCATAAGGGAGGGAATCGGACTTCAGCCCGTGGATTAGCGAGCGATGCCGAGCCGTATGAATGGTGCATTCTGGAAGCTGCCCGAGGCACCAAGAGTGGAGAAGATATGATCCCAATGGTGGAGATGAGCGTCATAAGTGGGTCCGTCATCGTCGTCGAGAACGGGTAAGAAAATGAGTCAGCCACCTCCCAGTTGTTAGTCACGCTTGTAAGAGTCCTCGTGACCGGTCACGACAGCGCCACAACCAGCGTCCTTCAAGTTCTTCAAGTTCTAATAGCCAAGGCTTGCAGCCTCGAAGCAAGTCACGCAAAACGCCACCCCCAGCTAGCAGCTACGAATTACCCCTGTAGTGGTCCATCATGAGCAAGGTGGTCTTTGGTGCGTGTGCCCTGTTCTCTTTGCGTCTCCCGCACGTTCACGTGGCATATGTAGTTGGAAATGTGCCCTACAACATGGGCGAGGAAAGTGTCTTTTTCAGTTTCTGTGTATATCTCGTGTCCTGAGCGCCCTACAGGAGCAATTGATCGACGTTTTCAAATCTGTCGGTCAAGTCGTTGGCTTTAGGTGTGACACCCCGTTTGTCCTCTTATTTTCAACCTTAACTCCGTTCCAGACTCGTTTTCGACAGGGAAACCGGAAAACCTAGAGGTTACGGTTTTTGTGAATTTGCTGGTACATCCAATCCATCTTTTTTCTTTCAAATTTTGACAGTTGTCTGACCCATTCCGACCCGTCCCCGCGCCCATCAAAAACACATACACCACTTCGAATCATGCTTGCTCGTGTGCTTCTGTCATTCGTGCACAAGATCATGAAACTGCTCTTTCTGCTGTGCGAAATCTCAACAACGTCGACGTTGGCGGCCGCCCCTTGCGAATTGATTTAGCAGACTCGGACCCTTTCCTCGAAGGCAAGACTACAGTGCGAGGCGAACTACTAGATGGTAGTGACCCAAGAGGGCATTGGCGTGATCGTCACCGAGACCGAGACCGAGACCGCGACCGTGATCGCGACAGAGACCATTATGACCACCCTAGAGATCAAAAGTCTCAAGACCCGGCCGCCTTTCTGTCATCGCTGCCCTCCGGTGTTCCTGTACCCCCCGGGTCTACTGCATTAGATTGCATCAGTCAGACGCTCGCCACGATGAATCCAGCCCAGTTAGTGGAAGTGCTGGCACAAATGAAGGTGTGCAGCGGTTTTCAGAAACGTGTCCGAACAGTTTTGTGAATGACGCGCCGGCCGCCATCGATGTCTGTTTTTTTTTTCCCTTTAGGCATTTGTGATTACGCATCCTGAGCAAGCACGAGCGCTGTTGATCGCACATCCGCAGTATGCCTATGCGCTTTTCCAAGCCCTTCTATTGAACAAGATTGTGGATCAAGCGGTCCTCCAGGTATGTGCACCTCACGGCGTACCATGGCCGATCCGTAGAAAAGAAACACTGTTTTTAAAATACCGTCCGTAGCGTATGCTGCAAGCGACTGTGGGTAGCAGTGCACCTTCGGGACCTCCGCAGCCGCCCCCACCTCAAATGCCAACGTATCAACAGCCTCCACCTTTACACCCAACACCACCAGTCTTGCCACCGCAAATGTCTGTCCCACCGCCGGCAGGCCCGAGTATGAGTATGTATCAACAGCCCCCTCACATGACCCAGCAACATGCCTACTACCGACCACCACCACCACCTCAACCTGCACCCCCCCCTCAAGCGCCTCCTGGTTCGGTACCCGACCTCGGTATAGACCCTGCACAGCGCGTGAGTCGGCGTAACAGCCCCTTTTCTTATTTTCTTGTTCGTTTGTTGATAGAGCGTACCGCCGCTTAACGCCGTTCATCTCATCTTCACACAGCAAATGTTACTTCAAGTATTGAGCTTGACTCAGGATCAGATCAACGGACTGCCTCCTACGGAACGAGACGCCATTCAAGCCTTGGTATGCTTCGTAGTGCTTCTTTGATCCATCCATCCTCCTTTCTGATCCAACGTCCGATGACAGCGGAACCAGTTCATGGGCGGCATTACTGCATGAAAGAAAAAAAAAATTCCGTGTCTTGCCATTTTACTTTTCAGGCCTCGGAGATGGTCGGTGTTTGTCTCATTTGGTACTTGTGACAAAGGGGGCCGGAGTACCTTGGAGTTTAATGTCATCGTCGTCCGCATTAAATAATACATTCCCGCTCCGAGCGCTTATGCTCCGTTCCGTCACCAACGGCGGGCTTTTCCGAGAATCTTCCTTACATTTGTACCTAAACTACTCTATAAACTTCACACGAGCTTATTTTCGATCTGTCGGGAGCTCTTGAGTGCGACTAGCTTGGAAGTAACCTCGTCCAGCGGTACCATCTCTCCCTTTGATTTCGTACCCACGTCATCCCGGTTCCGAACGTTGACCGACCGACTTTCGAGTTCTTCTTGGCCCACGACTGAGAGAGGGAAAAATAAAATTGAAATAAGGAACTGGAAGAGATCCGTGAACGACAGCACACGAAACGCACCCAGGAGGAAATTATATTGAGCGATTTCGCCGTTGCGGATCTTCTTGGGAAGCGTATCAGCCCCGTTGTCGACGTCCGCGAACAACCCCAGTGCGGACAGCGTATCAGCAATCTCTTGGGCATACTCTTTCTATTACGACACCCAGGGGGTTGATGAGACTCCGGAGAAGACTCATCCAAGAATGGACGGATGACTCACATAGGGGACGGCAACGGGGATCACAAGCACTTGACGAGGGGACAACCAGAATGGCCTGTTGATTCGATTCCAAAACGTTTGAACTCACGTTCTCAAAGAACCCGCAGCCCACGATGACACAACGTACCATTTTCCGCCAAAATGCTCCGTGATAATGGCGATGAACCGTTCAAGACTTCCCAAGATGGCACGGTGAATCATCACCGGCCGCGAAGGTGGCTTGTCTGGGTTCGTCATCTCCTCCGCAGAACGGTATTTGAGGTTGAACCGTTCCGGGAGCTGGAAGTCAAGTTGGATGGTCGCGCACTGGAATGATCTACGCAGGGCGTCTTTGATGTAAATATCAATCTTGGGACCGTAGAAAGCACCATCTCCTGGATTGATTGCCCACTGCCCGGAATATTGCTTGTCGAGGGCCTCTTTCAGTTGCTGTATTGTGCGCAGTCAGCGTGTGATCGTGTGGGAACTGAGAGTCAAGGCGATGTAACTGACAGCTTCAGCGATATCCCAGGTTTCTACAGTTCCGAGGTGGTTCTCGGGACGCGTAGATAGCTCCATTCGGAATTCAAAACCAAACAAGCCGTATACATGTTGCATGAAGTCGAACAGTGCCTCGATCTCGGAGGTGATCTACGACCGACGTCAAAACCAAAATTACTGCCATCGTACTATTGCGGTGTATCACTCTCACCTGCGACGGCATACAAAACACATGCGTATCGTCTTGCATGAAACGCCGGACGCGGGTCAGACCCGTAAGCGCACCCGACGCTTCATTCCTATGCACAATACCAAATTCGGCCATCCGGATCGGCAACTCTTTGTAACTCCGGTCCCGAGAGTCAAATATGAGGCAATGACCAGGGCAGTTCATCGGCTTCAGAGCCCACGTCTCCTTCTCGATCTCAAGCATGAACATATCATCCTTGTAATTTTGCCAGTGCCCCGAGGTTTCCCACAGCTTTGAGTTGTAAATGTTGGGCGAAATGACTCGCTATGATGTCAGACGAGGGCTGGAAAACTACGTTCCGCGGCAACGCTCACCTTCTTGGTAGCCGCGTTTGACATATTCTGACTATATCCTTCCTTCAACGACCAGTGCAGAAATAATAATTCGAAATAGGTACGTACCCGCATTAACTCGAGCAACGTGTTGTAGATCCGGGTGCCATGGGGTAAGAAGAAGCAACTCCCCGGACTGAGATCGTTGAAAAAGAATAGCTCTTGTTCCTGAATGTGGGGTAAACGACAAGCATCGCTTCATAATCTCTCGATCGGAATCTTACCCTGCCAATTTTACGGTGGTCGCGTTTCGCGGCTTCAGCCAAAAACGCTTTGTATTCCGATAACTGTTTCTTGTCCGGGAAGGAGATGCCGTATACGCGCTGCAAGGAATCATTTTTTGCATCCCCTAAAAAGTAGGATGCAGAGTTCTGTAAAATGAATCAGTCTCCACATAAACGTCAACCATCGCCTCGACATGACCTTGGTGACCATGAACGCCTTGATCTTGCCGGTATGAGGAATGTGAGGTCCGACACACAGATCAACCATTGGCCCGCAACGGTAAACAGTGGTGGAAGAGCCGTCGGGAATCTTGGTCTCGATGAGGTATTTTTTATACTTGTTGTACTGTCATGGGGTCCTGATCGATCAACGTTTCGTACAATGAGCGACGTAGTGCCATCGACGTACGCTAAACATCTCCAAGAGATTCTCCTTTGATACGAGTAATCGCTCAAACTTTTGTCTATCCTTGATGGCACTCTCTGCGACCTTTTCTAGTGAAGGGTAATCTGCGTTGGTGACGACTCTGGAACATCATCATGAGTCGAAAAAAGCGGATTCGCAAAACGTGGAAAAAAGTACCTCTCGTCGATCGCCATCTCGTAAAAGAAACCATCGTCTGTCGGGGGTCCGATGCAAAGATGACATCCATAATGTCTCTCCGCCGCCTCTCCAAGAACGTGCGCCGACGAGTGCCAAAACACGCGTTTTCCTAACATGATCAAAGGCAGAGTCAATCCCATACCACCGACTGAGACGAACAGACACCTTACCCTCCGGATGCTCGAAATCCAACAATTCGAGCTTACACGAACCCTCGAGCGGCCTTTCGAGATCCCAGAGAACGTCGTCGACCTTGTAGGGAGAGAGAGAAAACGCCGTGGTTTCAGAGAAACATTCTTTTTTTGAGAGAGGTTTACTTTACCTTTGCGATCACGACTCGTTCCGAAAGACTCTTGGAAACCTCTTTGGCAACGTCCAACGGAGTCGTCTCCCAACTCGTTCCCTTGCGTTCAGAGCCATCCGGAAGGACGATCGTGATCGGCTCCCTTGGCTGAGCTATTGAAACCCCCTTAAAACACGCGACGAACAAAAAAAGGAATATACATACCCTTTACAAACTCGTCATACTCTGCGCGCAACCTTTCAAACAGTCGAATTCGCTGATCGATGTATCCAGGTGGCGGTTGAAGCTGTTTCAGTCATCAGTCATCGTCGTCATCGTCGGGGCGATTGGGGACGTTACCTCGAGCGGGTACTGCGATGTGGCGCTCTGAGCCTTGTCCTTCTTCTCCTTTACTTGCTGTTTCTTTCCTTCCCCCGGACCCAGGTGGGGCCCATTTTGAAGTGCGGATGGTTGTGAGGATGATGCGACGGCAGCAGCGGACGACATCGTGCGTGAGTGTCGCTGCGGATGTGAGACGAGAACGGACGAAAAAAATCTATCGAGAGGACGATGAATTAGGGCACGATAGTAGTACGACCTCGAACGTGTGGGTCGAGCGAGCAATCGAATCATTCCGGACGTGACTCGAGATCTGTCTACTTTTGGACGTATCGCCCAGTTACACTTGTAAAATAAATCGCCAGTTATTAGCGTTCGTACTATCAAAGCCGTGGTAATGCATGACCTTAGGTCAAATTTAGCTCATGGTGTAGGACAGGGTCTGTATTTTTTACAAAATTCGGCTTAATTTTTTTTTGAGGAGAAGGTCATGGCCGAGAGTGCGCAGCTTTTGTGCCAGCTAAACATCAGCTCTGTCACACCTCGTCACTTGAGGGGGCTGGGTCGGCATCCAACAGGCTCGATCAATGTGTATACAGACGCGAACAGATACACGAGGAAATTGTGCTAGTAGTACTCCAGGGCGTACTCGGAATGGTTTGAATTGAGATTTGCAGGTTCCACGTCGGCCACCGGGACTGCACGGACTGCGAAACGACTGGAATGTCGTGATGGCTGTGGTATGAGCTCTGGGTTGTCGTCTGGCTGTTCGTCATCAGACCGTTCTCCGGTGAGGTTGCGTCAGCAAGGGGATAGCCCTCTGGCAATTGAGGCTGCATTGAGGAGGGGATGCTTCAAAGTCTGACCAGTTGAACGCATCAGGTGGGTTTCCATCTTCATCGATGCGTATTCCGGACTTTTCCCAGGCCTTGCGTATGGTGGATTCTTTGAACGCGATGCTGCGAACTGGAAGATATTCGTGCACAATGTCAGCAATACAAAGTCCTTCTCCTGACTCAGCGAAAACTTCTTCACAACGACGGTTCCACGTGCGTTTGAGAGGACCAAATACTCCAACATTGCATGGCTGAAGGCGGTGTGTCGTATGAGGTGGAAGAAGGTACAAAATGATGTTATTTGCGATTGCTGCTTCGATCAAATCCTCCGTTGTGTGAGAGTTGTGACCATCATATATGAGAACAATGGGTTTGGAGGGATCAGCATGGGCTTTGGCGTCACGAATGGAGTTTTTCGTAAACCACTCGTAGTAAATCTTTTCACTCGTCCACCCATTCTCTGATGTGGCGATTCTGTACAAGCAAAATATGAGATATGATGATTGGTTCAAATATGATAATATTTACAGGATTCCATCCGAGTTTGAGGCATTGAACCACTCTTCGGAGCAGTGGGATCCTGCAAACACAAAACATGGTTTGATGCTTGATGTGCCGTCCGCACAGACAGTCTCGACGATCGTAACCAATTGGAGATTCTCGTTGCTGAGCTTGTATCGGCTCTTGTCAGCACTCGAATGTAGAAACAGCTCGCCGTTGCAGCCCCGTACATCTGGCCAGATCCTGATCTCGTCTGTACTGAATAGATTGCAAAGCGGGATCTCGTTTTTATTGAACAGTGCCTGTAGATTCTCGAAGTACTGGTTGACAACAGTATAATTGAATTGGTGGGCACGTTTCGTGTCTAATTTCGATGGGCGACCCAAGGTGCACTCAGGATTGCGTCGTATGAACCTCTCGACCCACTGTCTTGCTGGTTTTCGTCCACATAGTGCTGCTACCTTTAGAGTGATTGTACACTTCGACAATGGGATGCCCGCCATTCCTAAAAATTTGATCCAATGACAAAGCATCTTCTCTTGTGTCGGATTGAGAAGCTGTTGCGACATATGGGCTCTCAAGCGCGGCCGTGTCTTGCCATGAAATCGCCGGTTGACAGTGTGATAGGACCCAGCTCACGACACGCAAATGCGACAGTCGGTTACTTCTTATCGCGAACACCATTGATTGCTTCTTGGATACGCTGTTCATGCTGTTCCGCCTTTGGCATGGTGTAAGATGTAGGGCTCCTGGCTAGTTATTGCTATAGACGTGGTGTGTGTTGGTACCGCCAGCGGTTGTAGTGATGCGAATTGGACTTGCACAACTGCTCTGCGTCGACTCGGCGACATCAGCATGAATCGGAGTTTCATTGTTGCGCCCCTAGTGACGTCACGCTCTTGACTTCGTGCTGTTGCACAAGTAGTTTCAGGTCCATAGTACCCTCTGGTGGTCCGGAATAGTCGGGATGGGATCGGGTGATACTGACTATTAGGCACTCTCCTATGTGTTTTTAATGCTGGTTTCGTGCTGTGCAAGCATGATGTGACGCTGAAGATTTCGCAACATGCAATTGGCTTCCGACAGTGCTGATTTTCTACAGCTCTGTAGTGCTCCTTGGACACCTCAAATTTCTGTTAGCATATTACCCAAACAGGTGTCTATCTTCCATGTTTTTTTAGCTATCGGACTACTTAGACACCGTGACGCGACAAGTGACTTCGACTTTTTGCGCTACCTCGTTGTTTTGTATTAAGTACCGCAGCTTTGATAGTATACAACGACAAAGTGTTTGACGAAAAAAAAAAGCAGTCTCGAGATAAGATCAACCATCTAATCGCCAGACCCGACCCGCCACACTTTAAGCACCCCAGCCCGATCCCCACTCACGATCCCCCCTCGAAACGGCGCGTCGATACACGCCAGCGCCGTAATGATGTCCTGATGCGACTTGAGCAAATTCTGCTGGTGATGCGTAATCATCGACATGCGCTGCGGCGCCCGGTTGTTCTGATTCGTCGTGCTCGACGACCCTACCCACGTCTCGACGTGGCTCGTCACCGCACCGTTGGACGACCGCACCGTACTACACGCCCGCCCACACGAAAAAGATAGTCAGTACGATCCCCTCCCAAACACACAACGACTCAATCCAACGCACCTATAACTCGGTCGCTCATACTCGGGCTCCGCACTCACCAACACCGACGTCCGCTCCACCTTGCTCACATCCCACAACCTCACCCGCCGATCCTCCGACCCACTCACCACAAACCCCCGATTCCGATTCGAACTCGGCACGTCCGCCGACAAATCCACAATCTCAGATCGGTACATCCCCGAGTACCCCCCGAAATCCAGCCCCACAACCAACGCGCGCACGTCGGGCGACGGCGCCGGTAACGTGTCGTCCCGCTGCATGCTCTGCGACGCGCCGCGGTCTCGTCGTGAAACACCGGGGTTGACATAGGCTGCGCCGCCAGGGTAGCGCGAATTCACCAGCGCAGCGATCGCAGCGGCTGGACTCTGCTCTGCATCCGCGCCCGTCTGCTCCTCAGGCTCTGGCGTCGGCTCAGACGCCGACGTCGCCGTCCGCGTGACGAAGCTCTCCACCAACACCGTCTTCTCGATGTCCCACACCTCGATCAACGTCGACGGTGTCGGCTCCGGGCTGCCTTTCCACGTCTCCACCGCAACCATCACCCAGCGCCCCTTGCCTTTCGTAGGGTGCACGGCACACTGGTGTACCCGCGCCGTTCGGCCAGCACCAGACCGACCCACTTGCCAGCTCTTGAGGAGCAACCCGAACCGCTTGTCCCAAAGAGAGAGCACCCCCGACGACGTACCCACAAGAATCCACGTCCGTTTTCGGTCCATACACATACACGTGATCGAGCCGAAATGGCGGGGATTCTCCAACCGTTGCAACACACGCATCGCCCGCAGATCCAGCGTGACAATGACCGAATGCGTGGTCGCATACACTAGATTCGACGCCACATCTAAGCCAATCGCTCAGCGCACACCTATCAATGACGAAGCCCAAGTCCACGCACCAGTATTGAAATGAGACATGCAAGTCACGTACTCTCCAGGCGATTCGACCCTATGTTCCCGGACGACCGACAGCTTACCATACTTGGGCAGCGATCCCGACGAGTTCACGTGCACGCGCACGACATGCACGCTCCCGTCCTCTGCCGCGCTCGCAAAACAATGCACGCCCTCGATCATACACAGACTCTTGACGCGCGCATGATGCTGCGTGTACGTATGCCGCGGTTTACTCGTCACGCTCCGCTCCAATCGCGCCGTGTCCCAAATCTTGATGCTCCCGTCGTCCGAGGCCGACACGAAGAACGAATGATCGGGGGCAACGGCGAGCCCGGTGATACAATCTGTATGGGAGTGGAGATGGGCCACGAGCGTGGCTTCGACGCGGCGGTTACTGTTGTCCCGCGCGATAAAGCTCTGGCGTGCAGCGTTCCGCCGACGAATCGGGCCCTCGTGCACGCGAGGACCGAAATCGTGTTGTAGCTCGCGGTTGTCCAGATAGAGGTTCTCGAGCAGGTTGTTGATCCCCACTTCCTGGCCGTCTATGCGACCATGGGTTAACAAGCGGAAACTGAGTGGACTGGGTAGCGCATACCGTATGTAGACATGGGCTGGAGAGACGTGACGCGTGATCGAAAGGTCTGCCGGGCAGCACCTACTGTCGAATTTGGCGACGATCTCCCCGAGCGCTCCGGAGAATACTCTGAGCGTATGCGCGAGGGTGCTTCGAGAACCCCGACAGCGTTCGTGTTCGACGACCCGACAGCAGGCGCAGCCTTTTGCCCGTCCGTGCTCCCGACCTGCAGTCTATGCGGCACGCGGAGCGCCGATGAATTCGCCGTTGACACTACCGAGTCCGTTGGACTGCTGGGACGATCGTGGGTTGGGGGCGGGTTCGGTGGAGCAAGCGTCGACGTGCTAGTAGCCCCCGGAAGTAAAGGCGATTGCACAGCAGCAGCGTGCGCGCGGGCGGCGGCAGTGAGATTGAGAGACGAACCAGAACTATTCATCGTCACGAGTCGTCGCCGCAAGTCGTCGAATGCGGGCGTGCTCGGGGTGGGGTCGACGCTGGTAGCCCGACTCATCCTCGGGGTACCGAATCGAGCCAACATATCGCTCGAGCGGCGGGAGGAACGCGAGAGGTCGGTGGTGGAGCGCGATTTGAGGAAGACGGTCTGAGGGACGACGGAGAGTTTCTGGAGTTCGACGTCCCCCGTCGTGCGGATGATCTTCTCGTAGTCGGGTTCCAATCGCAAGCGGGAAGCAAAGCTGGGTCGTTCGGATGAGTATCGATCGCACGCGCATACAACGTTTGGAACGCACCTCGACGAGTTATTGGCGAGTTTGAGAATATAATCGCGCATCGCAACGAGTTTTGCCTCGTCAGCAATAACCATACCCAGGTTCTGCAGTTTCGACCATTGCGCCTCATCCCTATTTCACGATGAAAGATGAGACGACCCCGACGCTGATGGGAGCACACTTACTCCTCGGATCTGCTATGCTTGGTGACACTGATGGACCCCGCCTTGCGCATGGAGACGATACTTTCTCGCGGCGACTCGACCTTGGTCGCAGGCCTTCGTTGACTTCGCCAGAACATCGTCCGCTCTGCTCTCATAGCCCACTGAATTGCGCCATCAAAGACAGGACGTGGCAACTGCAGAAAGAGATCAGGATCATCGTTCGACCACGTCAGATCTTGCTGCGTACCGGTGACTTCATGGCTGCCAACAAGCTCTGCTCATCTATTTCCCTGACGTCGCAACGCAAGAGATGACGCAAGGAGGGGTACAAAATACACCACACGTCGCTCGGCGGGAGATGATTCGCTGCCGATGCAATGAAAGCGGCCGCCCCTGATCACGAGCGTATTAGCGCACAATGCGAAACGGGAAAAAGAAATGACGAACCCTGCCGTATCCAAGCGTTGGGGTGGTAAAAGAAACACAGCGTCGCACTCATGAGCTCCCATATGCGCATCTTTTGGAAAAGTCCGAGTTCACAGAGACTGGTGAGAGCGGACAAGACACGTGCGACGACGCTCTCCTCGACATCTGCATCGGTCAGCACATCAAGACTGTGCAACGGGATAGGTGGGTGCACTCACCTGAGAGCGCCTGCACCATCAATGGCAAAATGTACTCCTCCAGACATCGTCCTCCGGCACAGGCAGCAACGTCGACGATGCTCTCAAAGAACGCTTGTCGGAGTAGCCAGTCTCGATCATTGAGATACGTGATCATGTGGCTCAAAATGACGTCGTTGGTCTTTTGCCGACCCAAAAAGATGCAGAGCGCGCTGATGTGGTGCAACACGGCACGTTTCACGATGGGGGAGGGGTCCATGAGGAGTGCGGCGAGCTGTTCTTGGATGGACATATGCAGGTCGTACAGGGACGTGTCGTAAGACACCTAGAGTGGACGAGTCAATAAAATCGTTGGTGGTCGCAGTAGGAAACGACGCACTTCAAAGTGGACTTGGTCGTACTCCTGTCTGTCGTTGTTCGCTCCGGGAGCGACGCCGTGGGCTTTGAGTGTCTGGCCCATTTCGAGATATCGTAACGCAGTGTCGGCGAGGGGAGCGATGCACTGCGCGTACGTCGCACGCACGGAGACCTCTGTGTCTGAGACGAGATATCGGACGTTTGGGATGATGTACTCGGGAAAGATGGAGACGTTCGATGGTGTGATCACGGTCACCCTCATCAGCTGTGACCAAGTTCAGTATCCAGGCGTCGAAAAGGCACGATCACGCACAATTTGCATGAGGGTTCTGATGGCTGCGGCCCGCACGACGGCCACCTCGTCTCGCAACAGTTCTACGACGTACGGAACGGCACGATCCAACTTGGATTCGTCCGTGAGCAGGGCACAGAGAGCCAAGAGAATGTCAAGTGCGCGAATGCGGGACGAAGGCAGCGAGCAATTTCTGATGTTTGCAAGCACGAGGGAGAGGAGGATGAGGGCGGGTCCATCCTCTGCGGGGGTTGGACGCGATGAGGGCGTATACGATGGGATTTGTAACGAAACAGGAAAGATGTCCTGGTCTGTACTGTCAGTTGTGCGCGAGGTAAAATGAAAAGAGGCTGGACCTGGTGTAGCTTGAGAGAGGAAGGGATGGTCGTGTCGTAGTCTACTCTAATGTCGGGGACGGTGGGCTCGAGTTGTTGTGGTGGGATGAGGTACGGTTCGACGGATGCGTAATCCTCCCATAGTCTGTCTATGCGGTGATCGCTGTCTGTAGGAAGTGCCTCGCCTGGGTTGGTGGTGGATTGCTTGCTCTTGACCGAGTTGGCGGGGGGGACAGGAGCGGTGGTGGTGGAATTGGACGAGGGAAATGGAAAGGGAGGGGCACGTTCGCTGATGGACGCGACGTATTCGTGGAGAAAGGAATAGAAGCATTCTGGTAAAACGTGTCCCCTGGCACTCGCCAAGGCGGCGTCAAAGGTGGGCCGAGCAGCAGGGTCAAGGAATATCATTTGTTGTATCATGGTCTTTTGGGCAGCGTGAGTCTGGCGGGTTTCTGAAAGTGGGGAGCACTTACGCGGATGCCTTGATCCTCGATGGCTGCTAGTTGTGCGTCGAGGGTGTATTCGCCCTGGCGATACTTGAACAGCTGGCTGAGGGTGAAGAGGGGAGCACCCTCGAGGAACATTTCTGCGATGACGCAGCCAGCACTGAAGACGTCCATGGACTCTGTGACGCGGTGGTTTTGGTCGAGATTGT
>JBBPRF010000228.1:0-37037 GCA_038092875.1 Lanmaoa pseudosensibilis
GCGTATACACAAGCTCCTCAGCCCTCCTGTCTTGTCCAGGACCCCCCAGTCCTCTTCTTCCATCACCGCGAACACTTTGAGCAGTGAGGACGAATAGTCAGTCAGCAGCGCGACTCCCTCGTGCTTTCTCATCGCCAGTGCAGTGATGCCCTCCCCATCTTGTGGGTCAGCCAGGTTCCAATATACGATCTCGGGCACGGCGTGTTGACTCAAACGCACTACGGAACGAGATGAGCAACAGGTACAATAGGGATGAGTGTCGAACTTGTGAACTCCTGGTTGGCAGTAGTGCGAATGAAATGCATGTTCGAGCGCAATGCATTCGACCCAGAAGCCTCTGCCATGGGAACGAAAGCATCCTCAGTAGCTGGGATAAGCCTCAAGGAGATTGGGATCACAGAGCTCGGGAATGGGTGACAGCGTCAAGATCTGGGATGTTCTACCACATGAGGTTGAGGAGACATCCTGGTGTCCAGCGACTTCGCAAAATTGGAAGTTGGGGAACCCGGATGTCCGTGACGGGGTGAGGATAAGGATTGTCGATGACCTTTATGAAGAACTGTATCATGGGTGTGGCAATGAATCTTGAAAATCCCCTTCCAGAACAAGTCAAGCATACTCGTCCTTCCACAGTCTTTGGGCAAACCAAGTACTGATAGGCTGCAAATTTCGAACATCGGAAATTGGGCTCCCCGACCAGCGTCTTTGGTCTTTTGGAAAAGGGGGTTTGTCAGTCTGCTTCGGGATATTTGAAGATGATGGGGGTATTGCGTAAGGCATTGCGGTAGCGATTATGTTGTTGAACTGTGGGGTAATCTGGAATTAAGTTGGTACGAGCTGAACACCTCCACGAACGTCAGCGAGTGTCTGCCAATCACGCAAGTCAAGAGAATGCGCAGAATCCTTGCCTCACGTGTCACGGTTGCATCAACACCTAACTCGACATCCCACATGCGCGGTGAGCGAGCAGGGTGATATACGGGTGAAGGGCGGCCAGAACGTGATAGGGAGGAGACAGGGTGTGTGAGGGAGGCGGTATATGCACAACTGTGTCCGAGGGTGCGTGGGCGTGGGAGGGGTCCAACAGGGACGGAGGTGATCGGTGAGTAGTGCTTGGGTGTCAGTGGGCGGGAATATCCCGCATGACACGGTCGCAGAGGCGGACCAAACTATGACGCTGCAAACGCTACATCATTTTCACTTTCGCACGTGCGCATAGAGGGGCGAAAGCGTTGAAACTGGCATGGCTGAATGCAGTGGCGAGGCCCTGGCATCGGGAATATAAGGCTCGCGAGGTCGTTCATTGTCACACCCATGCCAATTGAAATCATTTAGTCCCAGGTTCACCCGTCGTATTAGGGAAGCTTGAGGTCACCTTGCCTATGAGCCCCAAATGAGTCAAGGGGGTAAGTTAAACCCAGTGTTTCTGTCCCTGAACTCAACTTGATCATAATTGTCGCCATCCAGTCCACTACGAAAGAACACAACCAATGTCGCCGCTTACTCATGACTGCCTTAACGAAAGTCCACCCTGACGCACATTCTTAGTACGACACCACATAGACCCACTGGAAAGGGTCTTCCTACAGGACAGCTGAAGAAACTGGGGGTTTCTAGTAGTAGTTCGTCCAACATCCACGGAATTGCGGAAACCGAGTTATCCATTAGAAGGTGTTGCCGCCGTCAAGAAGAAGAGAGACGTTCTTTTGTGGATCTGATGCATGAATGCTCACCGCTTCGCGGCAGAATACCATCTGCAACTTTGCCATTGTCGAAATCTTGGCTGAGGTCGCGAAAAAGAATGTCAGCCATGCGCGATTTGCATTGCTTGGATCACACTCATTCCCCACTGCCCTTCTCGGATCTTCGTATGTTGCTGGGCTTCCCTACATATTGTGACGTGTTATTCGAGCTCATCGTATGCGCCTACGCTCACCAAACGTGCTCTCTTGACAGTGGTGCAGGCGGTGATAAAACTGCAGGGCATCAGTAAACTGGCCGAGAAGCGGCTGATGTGAAATGGTACCGACACCCTGTACCACTGTGACTGGGAAGTACCTTCGGGGATGGGACTGCGTGCCCCGTTTGAGCGACTGATTCCCGTATGACCTGCTCTCCCGACGAAGGCACTTGTTGACTTGTGATGTATATTTGTAAGTACCGACCTCAGATTTTGTGGTCTGTGTCTACACCCACTCACGCTGTCATATCAAGTATGGACACATACGCAGGCCGGTAGGTTAACCTCACCGGCCGCCATCCGACAGTGCGACTACGAATAGCAATGATCCTTCGCGTGGGTCTCTTCACATTGCTGAGCACGCAAAACCCTATAAAACCGCACCTCCAACCTGCAACTTCGTTACCCCTGTTGAACTCCTTGGTCCCTCACACCATGCGTCTCAACACTTATATGCTCTTCCTCCCCTCTCTGTTCGTCATGAGTGGCGTTCTTGCCCAACTCAGTGGCGTGCCTTCCGGTGGCGCCCCTGACGTTACCTACCCCGATGGCGAGGCGTTCATCCCCTGCAGCAACCAAGACTGTACAGGCACGTGCGATGTTGTCGTCATGTCGGGTATCGCTGCAGGCGACGGGCGATATGCCCCGGGCGACATGGGCTTCCTGTCCATTTATTGGTATGATCCCTTCAGCGCCGCCATAGACGTGTACACATGCCCCGGCGCGGGCTGCACTGCCGATGTGCAACTCGGGCCGAACACCTGCTACAATCTGTACGACAACGGTGTTGCGACAGACTTTTACGAGTTTTTCTACTATGACCAGGGAGGGTATATTTATCTCTTCACCTGGCTTTTTAACAAATAACTTACATGCATACAGCAAGCAGTAAAGTGCGAGTCGAGAGAACAGGAGAGAGGTTGGAGTGTGGGTGAGATCTATTACTACTCTTGCCCCTTTCACTGATTTTAACTGGATATTCTAGCTCAGGGAAGATTAAATTCTAAAGAGGATTGCCGATGTACAACAGCACTGAGCATATTTTATCATTATGGTATAACACCGGTCTTGCCGTTCGGAAAGCTTCGTTTCTATGCCGTTGGACACACCAAAGAGGGGATGTTGAATGTCTTGAACAATGTAGTATGGTATGGTAGTCTTCACCCACGTATACGTTGTGTGAGCCCCAATGCGTCAAGAAACCCAAGGGCGTGACAAGACAATAGATTACAAAAGCTGAAGCCACGCTCTCATTTAGTACTTACACTGACGTGCTGAGAATTAACCCACCATATTCCTAGGAGAACAATTACATTCCAAGTGAAGTACAGGGTTATCATCGTAGCAGCACCTCGCAGAAACTTGGAGAAGACCTGCAATGTTACGCAATATATAATATCGGTCGGATAATGATCTCATGGTCCCTCCATGTGTCCTAGACACAGTCGTCTGCGGGGAGCAACAACCAATTCTCATTTTTGCTGCCGGTTCTGGGGATCTCAATGACAAATCTTCCGGTCAGGCGTTGGACTCACCACTTGTGTGGGCAGATTCTGGAGTTCGGTGATGTTGAGGGGAGTCAAGATACCGCTGAAATTGATAACAAGAGGGTTGCTATCAGGAGTCACCATACTACCCCTGCTAATGATGTAGTAGTTTCCCGGGGCTGGACTGGACATTGTAGAGTGAATTCAAGAGGGGGACTCGGACTATGCAGTGTCTCAGGGGAGGTTGGTGCAACTGCGTGGAGAGCAAAGGGGGATGAGGATGAACTTACGGGCAGGAATGTGATTATTTATGCAGAGAACTTCATATTGTGGTGCGCTATTAGCTGATGATAGTTATGTTATCCCCTGATGATGCGGAGGAATCAGTCACATGAACCCGCCCATGACCCGACATACCGGGTGGAGTCATCCTCACTAAGATTTCCCCTGACTTCTGCCAGCCGCGCCTTGCATGGAAGTTCGAGCCGAAAATATATGGCGTTCATCTACCAACTTCCTTGAGACCGAACGTGAAGCTTGAGGTTTAGCTACTCAATCAATAAAGAAAACCGGAAACTTTACGCAAGCTAACGCCTCCTTAAGCCTGCATCCAAGTTCGTGTAGTCGTTGTTCAAGCACCAGTAGATCATCATAACTTCTACCGAGTATTAGGAAGCCTGTGAGATTTCACCATTATGTCGGAAAAGCATCTGCTTTCGATCGACTTGAAGTGCTTTGTGTAAGTGATCCGAGTGAGAAGTCTTCGAATAGCGCCAAAAGATTGTCAGAATCTTCAACACGTCTACAGGCCCGGACTTCGGCAACACTCAATATCCGCATCTCCAGGAGTCGCAGCTAATAATTCATAAAGATTTCCGCGAAGGTCGCGATGAAGATAAGATGAGCCCTGGATAATATCATTAAAAATGGTGCCGCAGACGGGAGGGCGTTGCAACATGATTGCCGGGTCGAACGACGACTTACTATAGCGCCCATTGATCCCAATCTCCATCGAGACAAATGATAGAAACTCATATGCATGAACCCCCCTCCCCCCCGATCAGGGCAGTGCTGGTTGTGAAATGTTCATATAGAAAGTAGTCCTGAAAGCAAAGAGTCGAAGGTCACTTGGGGTATCCAAGACCCGCAGCCTATCGGACTCTGTGGTATACTAACTCGTGCATATTGACCCCAAGGAGGCTTTACAGATTCAGCTCGTCGTCAAGAGATGATGGAGCACGCGCTTCACTGCCAAGGGTGTTCCTGCCTTCAGTTCGACATCAACAGCGCATACGTGGGTCTTCAACCCGGCGTTTCCAGGGAGTGGTTGACCCGTTACAATTCTTGGACAATCCGACTCCAAATGACCAATTGGTTGTATACGATAGCACGCAAGTTCGCGTCCAAATAGTTTCTTCCAGGAGTGCCACCGACTCTTCGAGTTCCTTCAGTTCGTCTTCCTCACTAGGGTTATAGGCGTGGAGCTTTTGGTCTTGAAAAAGGCTTTCAGGAGTCGGCGTTGCCTCTTCTCAGAAGAGGGCCAGTGATGTGGTTCCGATTCAGCCGGCGGGAGAGCCGAGTGATCTAAATCGGTCGACATTTTCTGCTTGCAGGCTTGTCTGATGCAATTCCGCCAGTGGTCAGCCAGACATCGCTTCCGGTATTTGAACACGTCGTGACGCACGGGGGCTGTGGGTCCTGCCAATAGCGACACCCAAACAGCCACTTTTAGATGATTTGGCGGATGCGACATTCCAACTTTAAGTAACTCACCGCACGAACGTGCATTCATATACTGCCCCACCTCATACTTATCATGCATTGCTTGTTCCACGTTCTCAATGATGGGTGGTCTTTCTGCCATGACCCGCCGTGACGCTGGACTACCTCTTTTCCTTCAAGGTGACAAGAGAGGTCACTTTCCGCATGATACCTCGCGATGCGACCATCGTCGTAGACGCTACTTGCACGGAGCCTTTCTCGGCCTCGTTTTGTTGTTCTCAGCGAGTTACTTCCAGTATGGACGCTGGCACTGGTGCTCGGGCTCACCACCCAAGGTCGTAACAACCGGTATTGGACTGCCAAAGGAAGTGCAGCAGGCTTGGGCTGCTCATTCTCCGTACTTCCCGGCTGCGGAGTACACAGCGCCACCTGAGCGTTGCGAGGTTGTTCAGGTATAGTACCTCCGTTCCGATTCGCTTCCAATCATCTTAAATGGTAATCTAGGTTAACTTGGTATGTAACATGTGATGTGCTTTAGGTTTGTTGTGACAGTGTAGCAGCTCCAGAGACATGGCACGAGATTCCCTACCGCGGGCAACTCAAAGGAAATGAAAAAGCCTGTCCAAAAGCTTATAAATGCGGGGTCCTACTCTGAAAGGAAGTATCAGTTTTTGAGAGAATTCAAATGGGATTTGGGTGTAGCCGACCTGCTTCCTCTTGGTGCGAAGGAGTAAGTATGTTGTGTTCTGACTTCGCCTGACTGATCAAGGTTTGGTTTTTCAGGGCTTTCGATTCTGGTTCCGAACACTATCTGAGGTACAACCACTTGGTCAAGGACAACCAGTTGCCCTTTGTAAGGGCATCAGACAGTGAGCGTGTCGTATACTCCGCCGCGAACTGGACACAAGGTCTATCTTGTTCCTTCCTTTCCGATACACGCTGATCTGGCTTGCCTTAAGGTTTCTCTGCTGCCAGTGGACACGTGTACTCCCCGAGTATATCTGTCGTCATTTCGGAGGAGAACGGTGTAAGTACATGCGTTTACATGAACGCGGCGACCGGTACCCACTCTCATTAACAGGCGAACAACACGTTAGATGATTTCATGTGTGACAACGCAAAAAGCCACAAGAAACCGGGAAAAGCCTGGCGTGACAGATTCACGCCACCGATTGTAGAGAAAATAAACGAGGCTGTCCCAGGCGCGGAGTTTGATAATGATGATGTCGCAGAACTCATGCCTTTGTGTGCTTTCGAGACTCTCTTCCACGGAACTGCCAGTCCGTTCTGTGGTTTGTTCACTGTAGAAGAATGGCAAGCGCGCGAGTACTATGATGATTTACTAAAGTATTACAAGACCGGGTAAGTCAATGCCTTTTTTGGACTCGACTTTCGCTGAATCTCCGTGCTAGGCACGGTAACTCGCTCGGACCTGTCCAGGGTATTGGATATGTCAACGAGTTGTTGGCTAGGTTAACAGGTCAGCCCGTCCGAGACAAGACGCAAACGAACCAGACACTCGATGCATCACCAATTACCTTCCCCCTTGATCGTAATTTCTACGCCGATTTCTCGCACGATAACCAGATGGTCGCTATCTATTCTGCGATAGGACTCTTCCGTCCTGACAAGCCACCAAGGACCGACAGACTAGATCTGGCGCGAACGTGGCGGATTTCTAGAATGACACCCTTCTCTGGACGCATGATTACGGAGAAGCTGCAATGCGGCGACGGTGAGGAGTACGTGAGGATACTAGTCAATGATGCGGTGCAACCGCTAGAGTTTTGTGGTGCGGATGAGGATGGATTGTGTGCGCTGAACGCATTCGTGGAGAGTCAGACATATGCACGGAGTAATGGAGGAGGTGACTGGGAGAAATGTTTTTCTTGATGTTAATCGTGTTCGATTCCGCATAATACAGATGATGTAGACTATAATTTGGCCTATGAACCGAGGCTCGGGCAGTCATTGCTAACGCAAGCTCCCCAACGAGTACGGTGTTGTGGACGTTCTGCCACAGAGAGGCGACAGCATACAATCATGGAATGCAGAATCGATACCAGGTCATAAGGCAAGATAGAGTCTATAAGGTGATTCGTAGAGTTCCGTGCACGGCTGCAGTTGGACTCCGTGTCATTTAAGGGGATGGCACCACCAAAAGGGGGGTCTACAAATCGTGAGCGTGTCCGGTGCGACACGCTGCTCGTTAATTGACGTTCTCGACGCCGGACCACATATCTTGGCACATCAGCCCAAAAACAATGTTGTTTGATGTCTCCGTGAGTTTCAAAGTGACCTACGATCCGAACAATAAACCTCAATCATTTCCATTTCCCCAGCGCAAACTATTCTCTCGATCCGACCGTGTCAAAGGCACCGACTTTCACCCCACCGAGCCATGGCTACTCACTGGTCTCTACAACGGCTCGGTGAACATCTACAACCACGAGACTGGCGCTTTAGTGAAGACGTTTGAAGTGTCCAACGTCCCCGTCCGCTGCGTGAAGTTCATCCCGCGCAAAAATTGGTTCGTCGCCGGTTCGGACGACTTTCAGCTCCGCGTATTCAACTACAACACGCACGAGAAAGTTGTCTCATTCGAGGCACATCCGGATTATATTAGATGTCTCGCAGTGCACCCGACGGCGAGCATCGTGTTAACCGGCAGCGATGACATGACCATCAAGGCCTGGGATTGGGATAAGCAGTGGAAGTGCATTCAGGTGTGTTCTCTCCTTCCATCGTATGGATTCTGTCATGTGTGGATGTGGATGCAAACGTGTCTTTTTTTTCTTGGCTTGATAGGTGCACGAGGGCCACACGCACTACATCATGAATATCACGTTTAACCCGAAAGACGCCAACACGTTTGCATCTGCCTGTCTCGATCGGACGGTCAAGATGTGGTCCCTCGGCTCCGCGCATGCCAATTTCACGATGGACGCTCACGACAAGGGAGTCAATTATGTCGATTTCTACCCGGGGCCTGACAAGCCGTACCTCGTGACGACCGGTGACGACAAGACGATCAAAATATGGGACTACCTCAGCAAGAGCTGTGTCCAAACGATGGAAGGTCACACCAATAACCCCTCTTTTGCTGTCTTTCATCCCAACTTGCCGATCATCATCAGCGGGAGCGAGGACGGGACGATCAAGATCTGGAACAGTAACACGTATAGGTTGGAAAATACGTTGAGTTATGCGTTGGAGCGGGCGTGGTGTGTGTCGTTGCGAAGAGATGCGAACGAAGTCGCTGTTGGATTCGATGAAGGTATCGTCGTCATCAAGGTAAGTTTGTGCATGCGTATGGTTATTGCGGGTGTCCCCTTGAGCTGTATTGTCTAGCTTGGTCGGGATGAGCCGACGTTCAGCATGGATCCCACTGGAAAACTCATCTACACGCGCAACCAACTTGTTCTCTCGGGGAACGTGCAGAATCTTTCGGAAGACACGACTGCGGAAGGAAACCGCATCCCTCTCCAGATTAAAGAACTCGGCACTACGGAAATCTTCGCGACCAATTTGGTCCATTCTCCCAATGGACGGTTCGTGACAGTCGTCGGAGACGGCGAGTACATCATATATACGGCGCTCGCGTGGAGGAACAAGTCGTTTGGGAATGGCCTCTCGTTTGCTTGGGCGGGTGACTCGAATACGTATGCGGTGCTTGAGAGCAAGTTGAAGCTGAGAGTTTACAAGAACTTTAAAGAGAGGGGTGGCGCGGGGATGAAAGGTTCGGGTAGCTGGTCGATCGATGGGTTACATGGTGGCCCGTTGCTAGGTGCGCGAGGCAAAGGATTCGCAGTGTTTTGGGATTGGGAGAGTGGGGAGATTGTAAGACGGATAGACGTTGACGCTAAAAACGTGTGTCTCTTTACCTCTTACCATTCGGAGAGGCCTACTGATGATGTTCAAAGATTTGTTGGTCAGGGACGGGATCCCTAGTAGCGATCACTTCTGAAGAATCATTTTATATTCTGCGTTTCGACCGGGATGCATATAATGCCAAACTCGAGGAGGGCGTCGAGGTCACGGATGAGGGTGTTGAAGAAGCTTTCGATGTCATCTCTGAGGTCCCGGACAAGTAAGTGTGATTTCCTCTGATTCGAGGGGTAGCCATCTAACATCCTCGTAGCGTCATGACTGCGAAATGGGTCGGGGACTGTTTTATCTATACCACAGCGGGCAACCGAGTCAACTATTTCGTCGGAAACGAGTCCTATACCATCAGCCCATCAGACATGTGCGTTCTGTTTAGATATGTCTCCATTCCTGCTGATCTTGTCTTTTCCAGCCCGATGTACGTCCTGGGCTATATACCAGCACACAATCGGGTGTACCTCGGAGACAAGGATATGAATATCTATGGTTACGCATTGTCCTTGAGTGTAGTCGAGTACCAAACTGCGGTTCTCCGCGGTGACATGGAAGCTGCTGCCGAGATCCTACCTACACTACCCAAGGAACAACTCAACAGGGTAGCACGGTTCCTCGAAGGCCGAGGTAGGTCTCTCAACCCCGATCCCAAGAGGCTCACCTGCTCACGCGACATGATATCAAAGACCTCAAGGAACTCGCAATGCAAGTGACCAACGACCCGGACCACAAGTTCGATCTGTCGTTGCAGCTCGACGACCTCGACACTGCTGTCGAGATCGCGCGCTCGGTACCTGAGAACGAAGCGGAGACCAAGTGGAAAGCGTTGGGCGATCGTGCGTTGTCGGTGTGGCGGTTTGATCTTGCACGGGAAGCGTTTCAACGAGCGAACGATCTGAGCGCGTTGATGCTCTTGTTACTCTCGACGGGCGATCGAGAGGGATTGCAACAGCTTTCTGCAACTGCGGGTGAGCCATTTCAGGTCTACGATGTCGATTTTTACTGATGCCGTTTCTCAATTCTTCTACGTGGTATGACAGAGAAAAATGGGGCCAATAATCTTGCGTTTGCGACGCTCTTCCAGTTGGGGGAAACTAAGGCGTGTGTGGACCTGCTCGTGAAGACGAACCGAGCACCAGAAGCGGCGTTGTTTGCCCGGACGTACGCGCCAAGGTGAGGAAGTGGACAAGGGTGACGGTCAGAGGTTGATTTGGACACTGAGATGATTCGTTTTCTTTCTAGTTTGGTACCGCCAGTGGTGGACGTGTGGCGAGCGGAGCTACGGAACAAAAACAAGCCCAAGGTCGCTGCGTCTATCGCGCATCCTGTCGAGAACACGGAGTTGTTTGCAGAAGGGTGGGAAGAGGCGTTGGGTCGCGAGGAAGAGATACGAGCTGCACATGAGGTAAATGGGGACGCGAGTGAGCTGGCGAGTTGAGCGTTGGACGAGGTGCATTGCAAGGAGCGTCATGAGTAGATTGGTGTGTTTTTACGAAAACATTGACTGTTCGCAGTGCATGACCTCTACTCTTTTTTCTGGACTATTGAATGATCCTCCGCAACGACTCTGCGATCTGATGCACCTCGCGGTCGAAGCGGCTGTGTTGGAATGGAAGATTGCTCAGATTGGTGTTATCAAGGACCGCCGCATCTACGCGGCGATTTCGGTGCCGGGTAACTGCGTGAGCGAGTAGCAAACTGTAGCTTTAAGAGTTTAGTAATGTCTCGTTGGTTCGGCTGGTATTTGGACGGCCGTGCTAAATGGAGATGTCATTTAATCATAATTTCAACTACGTGTGATCGGGAGAACAGTAGCCTCGACAATGATCGCGCTTTAGACTCTTGAATTCACGTTCTGCACGGTGAAGACACATATATGATCGTCCGACGAAGTAGCATAGGGAAGCGTAGTGGGTCGGATGAAAAGGGGAAGCGGAACACGGGGCATTACACTTGTCTTCGCCTCTCTATATTGGTACCAATGCGATATGAAAGGCCACGCGTGCTAAGTGCACCTGATTGAGGTAACCACTTACCAGACTCTTCATTCAACCTGAGAACGGGGCACCGAGAGCAGGCAACTCTATCCGCCGCGGTCGGTCAGCACACCCTCATTTTGGAAGTATCCAGCTTGGAATAGCCATCCGAGTGTACCAGGTGAGTTGAAGAGTTGTTGTTTTCAACTCTGGTACTGAACAGCCTGGGAATGAGACTGTCTCGGCGTTTCGCAGGGCCCGGGTGTGCCAGTTGGTTACTTCCATTGATCCGCCAGTGAAGCCTTCTCGAGGTGGGTTAATGCTGACCTGCACTGTTGATCTCGGATGCGATGAAGGTGTAGCGTGTACTTGGTATCATTACATGGCAGGGTTCGCTGATCGCGACTAGCTTGAAGATGATCAAAAAAGGGTTGCCAGCGTGGATTACGTGACAGAGTCTCGAAAGTGGTTGACAAGTCCGGTCTCTTTCCCTTTGGCTTCGCTAGTAACGTCACCCGCTCTCTACTTTTTCTCTCTTTCCTTCCTTTCCTTTCACGTTCCTTCATCGGCCTCAGATGGCCTCCTCCTCTCTCTCCGCCCACGCCGTCAGCAGCGGCGACCTCGTCCACCTCGTATCCACCTCGCAATCCGCCACCGTCTACCCCTCCGACGACGCCATCGTCGCCGTCCTCAATACTCGCTTTCGCTCTGATTTACCCTACTCTAGAATAGGCACAACAAACTTGCTCGTCGTGAATCCCTACAAAGCTCTCGCAAACGTTAACGACATCAGTGCCAGAGAATATGAAGAACGGTGCTACAAGGAAACCGGCCTGTCTCTCGCCAGCTCAAGGCTCCTCCAGCCCCATCTCTATGAACTCGCTGCTCAGATTTACTTGCTCATGCGTCGCACTAGACAGTCACAGTCCGTCGTCACTCGGTGCGTCTCTCCTCTTGGTCCTGTACTTCTCTGTCTCCTGACTCTCCCCTCCAGTGGTATCACCGGGTCAGGAAAGACTCACAGTTTACGTCTCCTTGTAGACCAGGTTTTACGTCTCTCTTCCCACTCCAAGAAAGAGCTCAGAATGGCGAGCCAGGTCAAAGCACTCCACACCCTCCTTGACGCGTTTGGAAATGCAAAAACCGTCTCAAATCCAAATGCATCACGGCACAGTCGTTATCTCGAACTTCATTTCAACGAGCGTGGCCGCATCGAATCCGCCAAAGTACTCGCCTTTGCGCTCGACAAATCCAGACTTACTCGTCTCGCCCATGAGGAACGCACGTTCCATATCTTTTACCAGTTCTTGTCCGGTGCAGCGTCACAGGAACGCGACTACTTCAACATTGAAGGCCCCTCAGAATATGCTCTGTTGGCCTCATCGGGCTGTTACCGCCTGCCTAACGGCCCCTTCAGTGATGATGCTATCGCGATGGAGGACGTGCGCATTGCTATGCGCTCACTCGGCTTCAAGCCAAAACACCTCTCTTCTATTTTCACCATCCTCGTTGCTATCCTCCTCTTGAGCAACATTCAGTTCACAGAGGCTGATGCCAAGGATGTTTCCGCATCCGTCGCCAACATTCCCGTCCTCGAGCATGTCGCACGCCTCCTCGGTGTCGCACCGGATGACCTTGCGCAGACGTTGACGAACAAGACCAACTACGTTCGCAAGGAGATCTATACCGTTCTTCTTAGCGTCGAGCAAAGTGCGATCCAACGTGATTCACTCATGCGCGATCTCTACGCCATCCTTTTTGCTTATGTCGTCGAGACGGCGAATCACAAGATTGCCCCTGCAAGCCGCGACACTCTTCCCACAACCCAGCTGTCCCTTTTCGACTCTCCCGGTTTCCAGACTCGTGGTCCCACGGGTACTGGCTCGATGATGTTCACAGGAACCGCGCCCCTCATTTCCGCCTTTGGCCAAAATGGGTTTGATGAGTTCTGCATCAACTTCGCGGACGAGTTCGTCCAGTCTTATGTCTTGCGCAACACATTTGAGGACGGCGTTGGCTATAATAGTCACATGGTTGGTGATGGGATCTCCCTCCCAGCCATCGCCACCGTGGATAACTCGGCCTGCATCGAGCTCCTCCGTGGCGCTCAACTGAGCGAGCGTGCGACACGGAAGCCTGCCGGTATGCTTGGCATCTTGAGCAAAGCATGCTCATCGTACAAATCAGGAAAGGCGGGCGACAGGAAGGCAGACGAACTCCATCAAGATCTCGTATCCAAATATGGCGTCCATGCTTCGTTTGTGGCAAGCCCTAGTCAGGGAGGCGACAACGACAGGAACCTATTTGGTATTAACCACTATGCGGGGAGTTGCTCGTACGACATTTCATCCTTTATCGAGAAGGATTCTGACATCCTCGACTCGGCATTCGTGTCGTTGCTCCGCAACTCCTCGGATGCTTTCGTGGCGAAGTTGCTCTCCGGTCCTTCGCTCGCTGCCGAGAAGCACTCGAAGGATGAAACATCCATTGTTCAGGCGCAGGTCTCATCGCGTCCACTTCGTCAGCCGACACGTATCGCGTCACCAGATGGCTCTGCACCCTTGCCAAACGAAGAGCATCCACCTCTAGACTCTGCCAAGATATACACTGTCTCAATGCAACTCAACCACACGCTCTCAGAAATTTTCGCCTCCTTTGACCGCACGCGGCTTTGGACCATCTCCTGTATCCGTCCTAATGATTCTGATTCGCCTAACTCTTTCGACAAACGCCGCGTCAAAGCCCAGATAAAGTCACTTCTCATCCCTGAAATCGTCGCGCGTCGCAGTGTTGAATTCGTCACCGACTTGGAGCAGAGTGCGTTCTGCGAACGGTATGTCCCGACAATGCGTGGTTCAGATGGGGAGCGTATTCGGCAATGTGCGGCTTCAAACGGATGGAACGAGGGTGCTGATTACGTTGTCGGCCATCGTTCGATCTGGTTATCATATAATGCGTGGAAAACGGTCGAGGACGGCGTTCGTGCGGCTGAGAAGGAACAGAAGCGGTTGGCTCCCGATGCCATCGAAGACGACGAAAGCGCAATGGCGGACGACGCGACGGAGTATACCCACACCGACACACATGGACACGACATTCTCGATAACGAGAGTCGTGATAATCTGCTCATCGCTCGTGTGGGCAGCCATGGGTCGAGATACCAGGACCCGAATCAACACATTCCGTATGGCGTTAGCGGGCTACCTTCGCCAAACATCCGTGAGCCGGCATACACTGACCCCGAGGACGGTTGGGGATCGGAATGGGACAAGAAAGGAAGGAGCCCTGGTGGTTCGCCTCCTTACCCGTCTAAGGAAGGCACTATGGCCGTCAATGCTGCACCCACCGCTGTCGAGGAGATACCCACGAGCAGTACGCGACGATGGTGGCTCTTCTTTGTCTGGATGTTAACTGGTTTAATTCCCTCTTTTGTGCTGCACTATATTGGACGGATGAAACGCCCGGACGTCCGCCTCGCCTGGCGGGAGAAGGTGACCATCTGCTTCTTAATCCTCCTCATGAACTCGGTTGTCATCTTCTACATCGTCGAGTTCGGCCGGCTTCTCTGTCCCAACTTCGACAAAGTCTGGGACACGAACGAGGTGGCTCAACACACTGGGACCACGGATTGGTGGGTATCGGTGCAGGGGTCTGTGTACGACCTCTCCAATTTTATCCACGGCGACCACAGTGATATCGTTGGCATCGCGTCCAATTCTGCTGCAGACCTGTCCCTCCTTGTAGGACAAGATCTGACAGGATACTTCCCACCACCTCTCGTACTCGCCTGTCAGGGTTTGGTCTCGCAAAGTTCGTTGGAGCTTACTACAAAGAATTTCACAGCGGTCGTGCCGAACGCCATGCATAAGTCCGGAGCGGTGCAGCCGGCGCAGGGGACGACATTGGACAATGCGAACTGGTACACATCGACGTTTTTGCCGAAGATAAAGGAGTATCGGAAAGGAGCGTTAGTATGGGATCCCAATACAATTTATACGCAGGCGATGGATTCAAACATTCAGAGGTAGACATCAGCGCGGTCGTGTCGTCGTGCTTTAGTTGACCATGCACCTGACAGAATTTGGGCCATCTGGGACGGCAGCGTGTACGACCTGACGGACTACGTCAACACTCTCACGATCAACCAAGGCGCCGCCACGAACCCGTATCAGTTCCTGAACACGGACATCATCAACGTGTTCAAGCAACAAGCTGGACAAGACATTTCCAAGAACCTCAACAAGGTCATTGCAGGTCTGGACGCGCAGACGGCGTCAGAGAACGTGAATTGCATCAATAATATGTTTTACCTGGGTGAGGTCGACTTCCGGAAGACGCCCCGGTGCACTGTGCAGAGTTATCTTCTGCTCGTCTTCACCGGGATCCTGTGCGCATCGATCGCGCTCAAGTGTGAGTCTTGCACGCGTGCATCTGTCCCGAGGGGATGCTCACGTTCATGTTAGTCCTTTCTGCGCTCCAGCTGACTGGCAAGCGCTCGCCTGAAATGCTCGACAAGTTTATTCTATGCCAGATCCCGTGCTACACAGAAGGCGAAGACTCCCTCCGACGAACGATCGACTCGCTCGCGGCGCTCCACTACGACGACAAGCGCAAGTTGCTCTTCATCATCTGTGACGGCAATATCATTGGGAGCGGGAACGACCGGACGACGCCGAGGATCGTGTTGGATATATTGGGTGTCGATCCCAAGGTTGATCCCGAACCCTTGATGTTCCGATCGATCGGCGAGGGCTCGAGACAGATTAATTATGGCAAGGTATACTCAGGGTTGTACGAGTTTGAGGGGCACGTCGTTCCGTGAGTACAGTATTTTTCGTCGATGTGCACGTGTGTGTTGACATCGAGATGCGTTGCAGTTATATGGTCGTCGTCAAAGTTGGCAAGCCCACGGAGCGGTCCAAGCCTGGCAACCGCGGCAAACGAGACAGCCAGATTCTGCTTATGCATTACCTCAATCGCGTGCACTTTGATGCGCCCATGTCCCCGCTGGAACTCGAAGTTTATCATCAGATGCGGAACGTGATCGGGATCGATCCGGCGTTCTACGAGTACATCTTTACGGTCGATGCGGATACGGTTCGTGGTTTCATTCCGGATGTGGTACAACAAGACTGACAGGCACTCCAGACGGTCACACCCGAGTCACTCAATCGTTTGGTCGCATCGGCTGCGGATGATTCCAGCATCATCGGTATCTGTGGTGAAACGAAGCTAACCAACGAAGAAGGCTCGTGGTGGACGATGATTCAGGTTTACGAGTACTACATCTCTCACCACCTCTCCAAAGCGTTCGAGTCCCTCTTTGGTTCTGTTTCCTGTCTGCCCGGGTGTTTCTCGCTCTATCGTGTCCGCACGGCTGACAAAGGTCGCCCGATCATCATCTCCAACCGGATCATAGACGAATACGCTGAATGCAACGTCGACACGCTTCACAAGAAGAATCTATTCTCGCTCGGTGAAGACCGTTTCCTCACCACGCTCCTCATGAAACATTTCCCGACTTTCAGGACAAAGTTCATTCCCGACGCGGTAGCGCACACGATGGCGCCCGAGTCGTGGCGGGTCTTGTTCTCTCAGCGACGTCGGTGGATTAACTCGACAGTGCATAATTTGTTGGAGTTGGTGATCTTACCCGAGTTGTGCGGTTTCTGTTGTTTCTCGATGCGGTTTTTCGTATTCATTGATTTATTGGGGACGATCGTACGTGTTTTCTCTCTCTCTGTGGGATGTTACTGACGTCGTCGATGTAGATTCTTCCAGCCACCGTCGTTTATGTGAGTGGGACTGGTGTGAAATGGATTGAGGTGTACTGACGTTATTTTCATAGCTTGCATATCTGATCGTCGCGGTTGCTACTGGGAGTAGTTCGTTGCCAGTGATCTCGATCATCATGTTGGGCGTGACGTATGGGTTACAGGTACGTTCGCGACTCGATCGGGTTCTTGGGAGGAGGAGCTGACTGCAACATCGCAGGCGCTGATTTTTATCATCAAACGAGAGTTTATGCTCGTGGGCTGGATGATCGTCTATCTCCTTTCGTGTGTTGTTTCTCGCTATCTCGCTTTTGTTAGGATGACTGACGCTGTCGGAATAAGGTACCCGGTATATAGTTTCTTCCTGCCGATCTACTCCTTCTGGTGCATGGATGACTTCTCGTGGGGAAATACCCGTGTCGTGATTGGTGATGGAGGGAGCAAGAAGGTGATCATGAATGACGACGAGCGGTTCGATGAGTCGATGATCCCACTCAAGAAGTTTAGCGGTGAGTCGTCTGGATTACCGTGTGTCTGGTCGCTCACGTTGGCCTATACAGAGTACGAAGCGGAAGCATGGGAGGGTGCTTCGCGTCACTCGGACGAGACGGGGATCAGCAAGGCACGTTCGCACCCACGTTCGCAGCCACGGTCGCAGCCACGGTTCCCGCCATCTCGACAAAGCTCGCCACACCCGTCGAACGGGGGTGATTACTACCGGGATACGAACGCGATGAATAACTCAACGGTCAACCTTCGAGGGACGGCTTCGCATCATAGTCACGCTGGTTCTCGACAAGGTTCGATGTACGATGGCCGTCAACCACCCATGTCTCAGTTTGGACTGCCTCCTATGCCGTTTATGCCGTTTGCACCTGGAGCTGGAAGTGCGGCGGGTTCCGAGTACGGTGGGACGATGGGGATGATGGGACCGCTTGGGTATCAGCATTCAGGGAGCATGTATGGGATGGTGGATCCGCGCGCGACGATGATGACTATGGGAGGTATGAACATGAACATGTTCACTGGGAATGGGTCACAGACGGGTGGGTTTGGGTCGCCTGGTCCGATTAGTGGGGTTAGTGGTGGTGGAAACCCGCGGATGTCCACCTTTTCGATGGCGACGTCCGTGAATGCGTTCGCGGGGCCGAGTTTGAACCCGAACCCGACGGACGAGGAGGTCTTCAATGCGTTGAGGAATTATCTAAGTACGCAGGATTTGATGACGGTGACGAAGAAGTGAGTCTCTGTTCGTTCGTTGGTGTTTGTTCTCATTCATCGTTCGTAGGACCGCACGTAACGCGATTATGGCTAAATTCCCCAAAGCTGACTTGACGTCACGCAAAGACTTTTTGAACGAGTCGATCGACAAGATATTGTCACAATCATAAACAATCTCCCTCTTCTCGTCTCTTGCTTTTATGCACTGTGTCCGTTCTTCTTGGTCGCTGTCATCACCATCATCCATCATCACCCACGGACAACTGCGCTCGCCTATTATATATCATAACTCGCCGTGTGTCACACTCGACATCCCACACCTCGCATCCGTCGTCGTCGTTGTATCTCGATTTCTCTCGTTCTTGCAAGTTCTTTCATTTTTGGACTTGTGTCTCTCGTTTAAGTCACATCTCTCCTTATCCTCTCCCACTCTCAGCATGCCGTCGCGTAAGTAGCAAAAAATGGACGGAATAGCGTAGTAGAATCGTAAAATTTGGAAGTTAATGTTTTTTGTCTTTATATTTCTTTCTCGTCGTGATCTGCTGGTCAGGGTGTGATCAATGATGCGAGCTGATCAAGGTGATTCGGATCAATCCCTGAATTTGATGCCATGGGGTTGTCTTCCAACGAGATACCCGAATATTGTGTTGAGCTAGATTTGATGTGTTGGGGACCTGGTACTTTTAGTAATCGGAGTACGTGTAGCACAGCCATTCGGTCGTTGATACCTCCTGAGTGGGCCGAAACCTTGATCGTTGCAGGGTGCAGCGCTTCGAGCAAGTTCTGGTTAAAACATAAAGCGCAAGAGGTTCGTGTTGCTATTCCTATTCCTGTTCCAAATCCAAATTCCGAGCCCAACACCCAACACCATCCTCCCGCGTGATGTTTCAGATGCCGTCAAACAATGTACCACCTCGTCCTCCCGTTTCACCCAAGGCTCGAGCGGGTCCGGGACCTGATTTCATGAAGTATCCATACCCAGAGACCGAGCGGATTTTAGCTCATCTAGAGACGTTGCCGGGTGTAAAAGAGGAGACCAAGGGGTACGTTTTTTTTGCCTTTTGTCCGGCGTGGTCACCCGCGTGCATGTCGAATTCAAGCTGACTGGCTCTCCTTGTGCGCGTGTACGTGTGTGCGACGATCAGATGCATCACCAGGTTGCTCAACTACCGCGCGGTACGTACGCGTGCGCGGCTTCCGAGGGGTCCGAGCGCAGCGGTGCTCGTACCGTTATTCGTGGGGCGGTCGGGGGATTTGTACGTGCTTCTCAGTAGGTGCGTCGTCCGAGTCTGCTCCTCCGTCGTGTGTTCGCTTTCGTTTTCGTGGAAGGCGGGGGATACTGATGCATTGCATTGGGGGGCGCGGATGAATAGACGTTCGGACGGGCTCAAGACGTTTGCGGGTGATACGGCGTTGCCGGGGGGAAAGATAGACGCGCAGGATGTGACGGTGGAGGATACGGCTGTGAGTCGTGCTCGTCTGGTGATTCATTTCGTCCCCTTGGCGTTCGTCTGATGTGATCCACTGGCATGCGCAAATGCAATAGAGACGCGAAGCTTTCGAGGAGGTACGCCTCACTACCCGGTTCTCCAAGAGGACTGACGTTGAACGAAATGAGGGTTAGGTCGGGCTACCTCAGGACAAGGAACGAATGCCGCTGTTGTGCGTGATGGAGCCCCACTTGGCAAAGGGCGAGATATTGGTCACACCGTGCGTGTTTGGATTTGTTCTCCATCGTTTCTTGGGTATCTCAGGGTGCTCACCGCTGGTTGTCGTTCGCCAGGGTGGTCGTCCTCATACTCGATTACGGCTTGCAGGTGTGTTGTCTCGTGTACCTTCCGTGCTCCGTATTGACTCAGGTTTTTGTACGACCACAGCCTAACCTGAACTCTTCCGAAGTGACGTCGATATTCGCACAGCCGTTGATCTCGTTCCTTTCGTCGACGCCCCACCTATCAGGTGGTCGCACGGCAGACCCGAATAATCCTTATCACACATTCATAGACCTTCCCTGGAGCGACGGCGGTGCGTTTCGTTTGCACAAGTTCCTCACCGGCCGCGAAGGGGAAGGCGTCAAGCCCGTATTCGGACTCACAGCGTCAGTCTCACGCATACATGGCATGCACCGAATGAAAAAACGGTAGAGACTCATATACACCATTTTGTACGCACACAGGTCCATCCTCATCAAGACAGCGACCATCGGGTATGGACGGACGCCAGAGTTCGAGGTTCAGCCCCTCAATGCGCCAACGCCTGCACAGCAGATTGCGTATGCAATCCTCACCCCTGCGAATCCCGTCCGCATCGCGTGCGAGCGGGAGGGCATTGACGTGAACAAGACGGCTGCTCGGCTGCTTCGGCCGCCTGTGGCAGCTAACGCTGCGCGGACGATTGAATGGGAGAGGATCGGGACGGAATGGAAGAAGCTCATGGACGGTGACAATGCGCCGGACGTCTCTACCTGGGTCAACGCCTCAGTTGGCAAAGGAAGGGGATCCGGTTCGGGTTTGGGTTCGCGCCCAGCTCCTTGGGACAGAAAACCCGGCGGCGACGGCCTGGAGAAGCGTATCGAGGAGATCAAGAAGCGGGTTCAGGACCAAGTCAGTAACGGGAGCGAAGAGAGCGTGGAAGGACTCAATGCCAAGATCGAGGAGTACAAGAAACAGGCGCGTGAGTGCAAGGAACAGGCTGAGGAGAACGGCGAGGAGCACAAAGAACGTGGTGGGGAACGCCAGGACGCGATTCTAGATATGGTCAAACTCGGCGAGTATCTCGACAAGACCCGGGATATGGTGAACGAGAAGATGAAGGAGGTCAAAGGCGACGAGAAGAAGCTTGCCAAGGCGAGGAAGGCATACCCGAAGATTGTGGAACAGGTGAAGAGGCAACTCGAGGGGGCCCGCAATGAGGACGGCGAACTTGATCCCGAGGCGCTGTTCGCCATGATCCCCAAAGAGGGTCAGGAGGGTTTGAAGGGTGGTATCAAAGCTGGTAAGGAAGGAATCAAGAGAGGGAAGGGTCACGTGGATGACGGGGAGGGGAGAGATCAGGGTATCGAGAAAGGGAAAGAAGGCACGCGGCGAGGCTTGGAGGAGATGAAGAAGTACGTCGGGAAGGGCGGAGATGGCCACAACCCCGAGCAGACCTGCCCCCAGAAACGTGGGGCCAAACTGTGATCCATGGGATACCCCTCACTGGCACACTGTAATCTACCATATCTCACGCACCTAGTCTTTTGCTCTATTTATCCAAGGCTTCCAGGTCAAGCTAGGATGAATATCAAGTTTGTCTTGTTGGTAAGACGTCGATGGCCGGCTTAGCTCGAGAAAATAACGCACGACCACATTGACGACTTGAAGGCGATCGCTCCTTCCGAGTCAAACATCATGCAAACGCTGGTGACTCCCAAGTCATTCGTGTACTATGGTCAGCAATGTATACCTTGAGCACGTTATGCAGATACCAGGCAAGTCTTGTATACCGCAATCATCGCTTCAAGTTTTTCCCAAATCTCATACATAACGAAGCTGAAAGATCGATTTTATACTACCGAAACTGACAGTTGCATCTGAAAGTCCTCCGTGGTATTTCCGAATCACTGAGCGAATCGCACGTACATATTATCATGGGCAGGTGAGACTATACAGATATCGTACGATACAAGAGTCCACGTCTACCTCGCATTTTAATCTACGACAACCAGCCCGTCGAAGCTCTTCCTTCCCAATGCCTTCTTCATCAACTCCTCCGGTGTCAAAGACTGCCTTTCGGGCTGAGGCTGGCCCCCCCTGTCGAGGACCTCCCATTCCTCGTCTTCTTCGACGTTCATGAAAATCTTGAGCAATGACGGAGAGTACCCGCTCAGTAAAGCTACCCCTTTCCTCTCGCCCGTCACCGGTGTAGTGATACCATACCCATCCCACGGGTTTGCCAAGTTCCAATACACCAGTTCGGGAACGTCATATCCAGCTTGTGCATATGCCTCTGCGATCACGTCGTGGTTTGTCTTCTACTCTGCTGCTGCTTCCGGGGACGTGGAAGCTTGATACAAGCCTGCAGAGCTCCCATTGTTTGCAGCATCGAACTGCATATCGCTGAAGACAAAGATCCGTTTGATCATCTGATCCTTCGGGACGTAGTTCTTAATGGTCAGCGGAAGGATGAGCTCAAGGAAGACGGCATTAAAGTCTGTGTTCGTCAGCCTGCTTGGTTCATACCGTCAATCGTCGCACCGAGAGAAGTACGCTTAGATTCAGGATCAAGAACGACGAACTGCGGCGATGCAGAGAAGGTGATGAACGAATCATTGAAGGGAGGCATCGCCAGCCGTGCCACAAGGAGCGAGAGTGAGAGAGCAGGCCAGATCGGTTTCACGTCAAATGCGGATTTACCTCTTGAGCGCTGCCAGATAGATCCCATGGATCCTGACACGTCGCAGACCGCGATACAGTTATCCAACTGGCCCGACTCACGAAGACGTGTCACGAGCGTACCCCACTGGGCATCGACGACTCTCATTTGAGCCTCCGCAAGCCGGCGCTGTCGCTCGTGTAGGGAATTGGCCAAAGAACGCGTGGTGCCTACGGCCGCTGGTCTTTGCTGACAATATATTTTCACAGCCTCCATGACGAGAAGGTGCGGAAGGAGCGTCGCGCCACTGATCTGCTTTTTTCTCGATTCAACATCTTTGAGGTAATTCAAGAACCTCTCATCGTGGGTGAAAAACTTGTCCTTGTTGTTGTTCATGCAGAAGGATGCAACCCGGGAGTAGACGATCTCGGACCAACGGTTCGACGACATGAGAGGCTCTGGAACGCAGGTGTAACGTCTGCCGCGAGTGAGAACATGCTTCTGATAAGTAGGTGCATCTCAGATGCTGGCAAGCTCGTCGCGACAGAGAAAGAGATTCTGTGGGCGATCGAGGAGGACAGTTGCGCCTCGTGGAGAAGGAGACAAATCGCGGATGAGATATTCGTGACGCGATCATGGGAACAACCTGGTGTTGGCGCCCACTTGAGAACGAGAGTAAGAGCATGCATGAACGCCGTGCGGTCGTCCCTGTCCGCGTTAGAGGGCAAGGCGGTAATCTTGTCCATGACATGACATTCCTTTGCTAGTTGACCTGCAAACAGCCTTGCAACCGTTACATAGAGTGCACGGTAGCGCTTGTCAAGTAGCTTCTGTGTGAGACGGTAATGTGCGTGGCGGAACCGTTCGACGCGTTGAGCGCGCGACAACTCCTCTTGCTCCTGGTTATTCTTGAATGCAGGCCGAGACCTACCATCATAGTAATTGTGGAGGAAATTGGAACGCGGATGGAGGGGTATCGTTGGCCTCGATTCGTCGACAGTGGCCAAGGCCAATATGTTGAGCAAGTCCTTCCAGTACCCATGTGACGCACCCTTCTTCTCCGCGTCCTGGACAGATCTCAGACACACGGGCTCTACCAAGAAATGGAGGTTTGTGAGGGTGATTCTCGAAGAGCTAGCCAAACGCCCTGGTAGGACGGGGTTAGTCCTTGGCCATGAAGAAGCACGAAGACCGATACCGATAGAAGAGCTCTTTCTCTGCCTTCCCATCATGGATACTCCTCGTACTCCAGATGATCCGCAGGGTTATGTTTGGGTCCTCTGCCCATGCGTTCTCAAGACAGCGATCGACTTCATCTCCGGTGATGCCGGTTTCGGAGACCCAAGTACCCATCAAGGGTAGATACGAGTGTGGAGTTGAACGCAGGAGCGCTGTTAGTCGTGAACTTCTGTTTGACAGTGGACCGGAGAGCGTCCATCATGGCATTGGAGGCCTCCCCTGCAGCCTCCCCCTTGGGTGCTGGGGCATCCTGAGTAGCCGGGACAAGGACGTCGAGGAAATTGAGGTCGAAGAGTTCGGGAATAGGGGGCAGCGTCACGATCTGGGATGTTGTTGTAGACATGTTGGTGGTTATGAATCCGAATGACCGTTGGCTTTTTTCACCAGGGGTGCTGAGAATGCATGGAAGGGTTCGCGGGCGATTCTTCATAAGAATCACCGGCACCGACAAACCATGACTCGTTGGTGACTCGGAGCATGGTGGAAGTGGAGGCTATGTAGAATGTCCCAGCGTACTGGTGCTCACAACTTCATCCAACTCCGCCATGACCGAATGGCAAGCCACAACCACTGACACTCACGGGACAGCGGCTGGGTTCACTGGGCATACCTTTCTTGTTGTCGAGGAACCGCGGCGCCATGTGACACCTTTCTCGCCGAAGCATTCATTTCTGCAGTCACCACTCGCTGCCGTGGATGGTTTACAGTACAGCTGGACCGAAACAATAATGCGTAACGACATAACCTGATACTACACTGCTCTATTTTGGGCCTGTCGCGTTCCCCTTCCCAACCTCATTGTAGGTTCCGGTGCCAAATCCCATTTACCGTACCACCCTATTGATATCTTTGGGTTCATTCGAACCACCGCCTTCGACGTATGATGTCTCATTGATGTCTACCCAAGTATGTTCTCTGGTGTTGAGAAGCACTGCTCCCTCCCCTCGTGCTTGTCCCCATTGGAGTTGGGTGTCGCCCATTCCGGGCACCGAGCACAGGATGATGCCACTCCCTTGTTTCTGTTTCTTTCGGATTATTTGGTGACGGTAGCGTTACCAGCATGAGTTTCCATGAAGGACGCCAGGAAGGATTTCTCCACTTCCGCTTTTATGGTGCAGGTGCAGAAAAATCCATCTTTGCCCTGCTCTCAGGCGCGGTATCACCAATTTGAGCAGACTTGCGCACGTTCGCAAGACTTGATAAATCAACCAGCGCGGATCGGTCGTGAACAACTGATGAAGCAATGTCCCTTATGCAAAACTGCCACGGAAAAACTCCTGATCGAACATGGAGCAGGAGTATCACTAATGCTGACACGCGTTTTCTATGGTGCGGTAAGAAATGGAATGCCATGTGGATCCAATTCGGATATCCTACAGGACTCGGGGCCATGAATGCTTTCAGGCTGTCTCGTCTGCAACCTCACTACCGACTATTGCATCAGCCAATATTTCGATCCGCCACTCATTTCTACCCTGGCTAACTTGGCGTCGACCCTAACTTTTCCTTTGGCGAACGCCCCACCGTCCCAGAGGTCAATCAAAGATTGAGGGGAGTGACAAAAGATGTCGAATACCCATCCTCAATATTCTTGGTGCATGATTCGTTCCTCATGTTGCAAACCGTTGGCCACATGTGATGGGACCGGATTGAGGCGACAGCAGATAGGCGAGCGCTCGTGCCAGGTATCGCTGTCTCTCTTGTGAAAACAGGTGGAAGAACCTCGATACGTCGATCACAGAACAGTATCCTGCGAGCGGGTTCAAAGTCTGGTATCTCCGTCGATAGAACCTCTTCAAACGGAGGCCCGATTTCCAACAGGTTTGTATTCATCGCATCTCCCGCGACGAAGTTCACCGGGTAAGAAGCAGGGACTGTCTTAAAAAGATCATGACGATCGAAGGTCTCTGGGTGGTACAAAGGTCAATCAGTCATCAGTTACGTGGTAGGTCGTTGTGTCTACCTCTCTGAAGATCGAAACTCACGACTGAGTGGGCGCTACGGCATTAGTCTACCAGCACTAGAAGAATTATTCACGGACTACTCAACAAGACCAACATCTAGGAAACAGCATTCGGGCGTTCTCGACCGAGCTTAAGAAGGCTGTCATACACCGATAGGGCTATGACTGCAAGGCTGGTCGGGCCCGAGCATCCCAACCGCCAACGGCGAAGGAATTCAACCCGCACTGTACGAACGAGTGTGGTATGGGAAGACCTCCGCATGGAGCACTCAGTTCAGTTCGTGCATCGACCCAAGACGCCCCACCTCGTCCTCCCCTTGCACTTCCATGATGTATCGCTTGAGTTCGTCGTCCTCGATCCTTGTTCGGGCTTTAAAGAATGCAGATTATTCCGTGGAAAGTCTGTAAAATGCGGGTAAGGGTAGGCTCTGTTGTCGTCACAAGTAGCCTGTCATCACCCGTTTTGATAGATCGCGGCTTGTCGGGGGCGGGTTGATTTTCCATCGTGAAGCCGCGGATGGATAGCCTCAGCTGAATATATTTTGCACCCCTTCAGGGCTGCTTGTATGTTGAAAGATAGGTAATACTCTAGGATCCCGGTCATCATCCTGATGTGATTAGACTCGGGGGGTTCCGAGGCCACACCAATCCGGTAACCATACGATGGGTTCTTGGAAATCGGCGGTGACCTTAATCCCGATCACATGCGGATCATTCATCATGCTCGCGGATAGCATTCGTGACCCATACAAGCCACACCTCCAATCAACAGCAACATACGTTATGCCAACCATCGCTCGCACTTTAACTGTACGTCGTTTCCTCAGGCGCGCACAGAAGCCCGATGTAGAAGATGGCGACTCCGAGAATACCAAGCGAAAACAGAGAAAATAAGGAACCGGTGGCAAATGACTGTCCAAGTTGCATACCGGCCCTGCAGTGCAGTAGTAAGCGACAAGAGGTGAACACGAAGTTACAGTATGTATGAAAGCAGATCCTGGAGAGTGTGTTGCAACCTGGGTGCACGCACAATGGGTCTTTTCGCTCTCTCGACACACGGGCTGGACTGAATCTGAACCTCTTGACTTTCTTAGTATGTCAAGTTCGCACAACACGGTGGTACTCTCTTCATCGTTCCTGAAGGTCTGATCGTTGGCATGACTGCGAACAGCCGGCCCCACGGACACGTAGTTTGTTAGTTACGCTAGGCTATATACATTGTCTATGTCTCTACCCCTGGCTGTGTAGAAGGTGGTACCTCAGGCACCCTCAGATGCGAGAACTCGAAGCGCGGTCTCAGGCTCTGAGAGGGGACAATCCCGAGAATACATACCAATAGGGCAACACGAAAGCAGATGAGGATTGACACAATGAATGTAGGGGTGTGTTCATATGTAGTGCGACAAGTGGGTATATAATAAGTTAGTTCCTCGGACCCGTATGGAGACTGTAGTCCTAACAGTATCCTCCAAAGCCTCCACGAAACAAAGCTTCCGAAACCATCTCCACATAGTAACTCCACGCATGAAAGGTACTAGTAAGCCACATCTGGACTACACATCTCGAAGATAGCGCAAATCCGATCCACGCTTACCGTAAGGGGAAGGACCCGGAAGGGCTGGCAATCCCTTTTCAAAATACACCGGCATCGATGGAGAGTGCATCGGTGGCAACCAACTTAGGTCGAACTGTGTCGAGTGCTCGGGCTTCGTCCCCGACCGCTCTCGATGCGGCGTGGGAGAGCGCGATTGCTCTTCTTTTCGCTTGCCACTGCCATTGGCGTGGTGCATCTTACCGAACGTGCCGGTGCATACGGTTTGGAAGGTGAGTAGGGCATTGTGGGCGCTGGGATGCGTCGCTGGGAGGTGTTCCGGGTGGAGGTCTACCTGGAGTTGCGAGCGGCCGAAAATGTAATGCCGGACGAGTCGCACAAGCTTGTAGATGGAAGTCTCGTCTGGGGTGGGACATCCGCATTGCATGTATGAGACTTGGAAGCGTGTCTTGGAACAGGTGAATTGTTAGGTGCACTCGAGAGATAAACTTAGAGTCCCTCTTACCCGCCATGCACGACATGTATCATCGAATGCAGAAGAGAGGCGAGTTTCCGTAACGCTTAGTTCGCTAGGACGAGGGTAAACGGCTATAGGATATCCCAAAAGAAAAATCGCTCACTGGTCCACATAATGGCCTACGTACATCTCACAATCGATACTGTACCGACTTGCCATGAGCTGATGCGTATGCCACACCAGGTCGATATCCAGCGTAGGTACAAGCATGGAGCCTGGACAGGCAGTCATCAAGTCTAGAAAGCTGTGGAGGAGTATCGATCGGGACGTGAAACATGAAGTAATAGACAAATGCGTACGCATGATATCGCATCACAGAGTGCTCCAGAATCTCGCGTTTCTCTGTCTCGCGAAACACGCCTGATTTTAACCAACCCAACACATCCATCTGCGCAGTAAATTGACATTGACGAAGAACCTGTTGCAGTGGTTAATGTCAACAACAGTTTCAGATGAAGATAACCCACGGCATCAACAAGATTGATGGAAAACGGGCTACCATCGGTATATGCGCTCAATATTCTCGTCACCCTGATTGATCAATTACTCTTTGAGTCGAAACTGAGAATAACTGCGCATACTCACGAGGCTGCGGGGCAATTCCTTAAGGAAGTTGATATAGCCTCTTTAAGTCGCTCCAGTGAGTAACCAATGTTTTCCTTGATCTCCTTGACCCGATCAAGCCTAACAAGTCGCTCGTTAAGTGCCGAAGGACACAGCCCAGCGAAATAAGCCGATCGCATCAACTGGTCCCTGATAACTTTTGCATGACGAGCATCCCGCTTTCCCGACGGAGTAAAAAGACTACCACTATACGCCACGGAACTTCGCATCACTAAATCACCCAATCGATACCCGAATCAGGGCTTACGCAACAAAGTGTTCCTGTGCTTCGTCATCTCCTTCTGACAGATCGCGTACGAACTTTGCAACCGCGAGATTGTCGTGCGTGAATTTGAGTCTGCACCCGGGAAGTGGACACATGACTGAGAATTTTCCCTCAGCGAACCCGGTGCCGTCGTCGTTGACGAATGCTGCCGGATAAACGCTTAAACCGTCAACGCGGCTTCCGACGGACAATGTGCACTCACGAACGTATACCTGGGTTCGACACTGTGGACAGTCCAATTGCTTGAGCATGCCTTGAGACATTGTCATCGCCTCGAATGGATTAAAGGGTGTCCCCGTTTGTTTATACCAAGTTTCCGCTCTTGCATTACTCGGTTTCTGCTGCACGACCTTGCCGATATTGATCTATCGCCAAATCCTCAGCCTAGGCTTCCCCAGCATCATGCGAGTAACGCGAACCCACCGACCCGACGACGAACATGTTGAGCAACCGCAACTGTTGCAATACCGCGAGACGTTCACAATCTTCGGCATACCAGCTGTGAGGCCTCGGTTAAGCCACCACGTGAAGAGACAGAAGCAGAGCGAGGGGTTACCAAGGGCTGAGCAAATAGGCGTGCCACACCATCCAGACATCCAAGGGCGGAATATGTCCCGTGACGAACTTTTCAAGTGGGACGAACTGCAAGGACTTGACCCACCGCTCGAACCTTGATGTTTGACACAGTCCCAGTCGAGTCGGTACGTAGGACGGCGCGGAGGGATGGGGAAGGGAAGAGGGACGGACGTACCTTTCTACAGCGAGGTGCACGAACCAGCGCCAACGGGCATCTTTGTCCATCCGCATTGCGTACCCGGGTATCCGGCGGTCTTTACAGTCCTCGACGGTGATCCTGAGGTTATAGAACGCCCTGAGGAGGCGGAGGTGACCTTTCACGTGCTCTGGGGAAACGAGCGGCCGCGATGCGCGTTGTGTACCGATGTCATAAGCGGGTGACCGGGTGGGGGTGTTACCAGGCGTGAAACGAGTCATATGGGTGGAGTGGGGTCAAGGCAGATTCAAGAATGTGATCCAGATCACTAGGGGATGGAAAGGAGTGGAAGGGTAAGACGTGGGATCAATCTATTCTTCATATAAAAACGAAGTCTGTCCCCGAGAACACCGACCCATACCAGTGCAATGTTGCCAGATAAGAGTAGGACTCACGAGAGGCAAAGATAGATTCCGAATCGACGGGAGTCACGTTGTTACTGTAGCATCAATTATAACATACTTGCATCCATGCATCCATGCATTAAGATTAAACAGGTGATGCGTTGATGGCTGAGCTTGGATTGATGAACTAGTAGTATCGATATCACTATGCGTGGCTTGGTACACAAGCTGTGTGCTTCTCGTCATCATGTTGGGTACACATCAAACTGAGGTTGATTCGTTGAAGTCGCCATGAGCTCGAAAGAGTGGGAGGAGGGCCGTCCGTTGACACGACTGCACGGCTGTGGTACTGTAATTATCAAGCAACTATGATCGAGAAAACGACGCCTTTGCTTTCGATCCTCGATGATGGGACAGTGTACCCGGGGAATCCCGGGCCGAGACAATTTGACCGAAACAGCAGGAGTCTCGGAGGAGCCACTTTGCAGTCGAAACAAACACTTTGACGCTTCCATTTTTCCATGGGCCGAGGCTACATGGACAACATCAATGGATAAAACTTGACATCAAGGAGTGGATCATATGAGCAGTGTGTTGCGGGGGTGACAATCAGTAATACGAAGCTCGGGTGATACCCATGAAAGCTTAAAAGTTCGGTGCTATATGCACAGTCCATGCAACATACTACTACAACTTCCGCGGCTCAGCGCTCAGCCTCGCTGGCCAATCCGAGTGACTCGGGTCAGAATTCCTAGGGGACAGCATCGTCCCGTCGGCCTGAGCTCAGTCTCCGCCTCTGTACCGGCTGCGTCATATGCATCACCTTCGTCGCTTCCTGGACCCACCCGCTCCACCCTCATTACTACTCCGCACTCTCTACGCGCTTCCTTCTTACGTCCTTCACGTCCGCTTTAACGTCTCTGATAATCGTTTCTACCTCCTATCCACGCGGCAATCAGTACGAGCACCACCCAACTCCACGAACGCATGACCCCCATCTGCATATGCGTACAAAGACACGCACACGCTAACCAAATCCAAAACCCAAACGCTTACCTGTTCCGCAGTTTTCCACACAGGCGAAACCCTCTCCTCCACGTCTTCCGCCACCTTCCTCACGTCCTAATGTCCCGTAACAATCGTGCCATAACGCACGAAAAACCGTAAGCATCAACCAAAACTCGCAGTTACTCAAACGTACCTCTTCTACCTCGCCCCCCCTTGCGGCCACCCGCTGCTGCTCTAGCTGTCTCTGTACATCGCTCGCCGAATCCTCCTTCAGCTTCGTGATCTCGCGCTCGATCTGCTCGTGTCCATCAGTTGGGCCCGCCCACGCATCACCTTGTCGACGGGTAGGCTGACCACTGGTCACGTGAAGTAAAAGGTAAGGAAGAGACGCTACCTCTGCTTCACTTGGTACCACCTCATCTTCCGCCATCGTCGCTTGTGAGTGTGTCCCAAAGAATGCAGATGCCATGGTGGGAATAAACTGGTGAAACGCTCACCTCCCTTTTATCCCCCACGCACCCTCCGGATAAGTGCGCACTGCAACCTCTGCACCCGACCGGTTGACTCAGCACGTCAAAACCGAAGTGACAGAAATGTACGCCGTGGTGCACAGCACTCAGAGATGCAGTGTCACGTGTAACGCAGTGCATCTCGCCGTTACCAATTCATCGGAGTGGTTCTCAAGGCACCAGTAGACACGCAGTCGGGACCGAACTAAACATGCATCACTGAGAGGGCTTTTCAGGCAAGCATGCCTTCGATAGGGTATCAAGCATCTGATTCGGACCAAGCGACGCACTGGGAAGGCGGGGCGGTGAGCGAGCATAGCATCTGTGGCTTCCGGCGATTACCGTCTGGTCTATCATGCGTCCGATAGACAAGAGTGATATATCCGGACTCATAAACCGGATCGGTGTAAGTCCACAAGCTTACCGGTCACGTGTACGATACACATCTCCGCCACACTGGAGATGGCTACCCGTACGTCGTAGTCGCCCATACAGAGCGTGGTCCTGGAAGTTCTGTTCGCCCACTTGTTTCAATGTTCTCACCCCGTCGGGTTTCCAGTAAGTACTGCAAACACAACGGTGATCATTCAACTTGCTGGGATACTTTTGCCTATGCAACGCATTGCGAGGGAACCTTAGTTGGGCCCTATGAATTGGTATAATATGCGCCTGACTAGGCCGGAAAGATGATGCGGTTCGTTCTGAGTGCCAAACGTCAGCCTACATCATAGGGCGTCACACTAATATCTCATACCTGATATGTACTCTGAAAACAAGAGATGGGCGTCACATCACCGCACTATGCCACTCTGAATCAAATGAAACTCACCATGACCATACCCATCCCAATCGCCGTTAGCTGCCTTTCGTCAGCATTCACACAAGGGTGATCGCCGATCAGGACTCACGATCATCTCCCCAGACTCCCCCGTCCTGAACACCCATCCTTTCCCTCGGGCAGTCAACCACGCGCTTTCCAATCCCTTGGGTAGGACATACATCGCCAACTCTCCCCGTCTTCTCTTCTCCTCTATAAGAAGCGACAACGCACCAAGCAGCCCCCCCAGCCCGTAGGAGTACTTGGAGCCAAAGAACGCGAGTATGATCTGTGGTATCTTGACTTTCGTTTGGGACGATAACAAGGCATGCATGTAATTCTTGAAGCAGACCCAGGCTAAAACCAACCTTTGTCGATCACGACCCGATATATGGTAACGAGACGTGCTCACATTGGTATGTAGCGACAAACGTCGCCAAGAATGCTGAACTCCGGATCGTGCCCCAAACCGCTCGCCAGAGCATCCTGAACGGATTCGAAAGGAACGCGTTGCGCTTGAACAGCATTAACGGTATGAGATGCAACGCCCCATATATGGGGAACCCCCATTGGAACACGGTCCATAAACGTGGAAGGGGGACTGCCATGCAAGATTCGACCCACGGATGAATTGCCCCACAGGGAGGGTATGGTGGGCCAAAGTCAGGTGGTGTCGCAATTGCAAGCGCTTTTCTTGCCAAGAGAGCTGTTCGATTGGCAGGTGCGAGGTCCTAGACAGTGATATTGGGATCGCTCTCACTGATAAGGAGTGAATTGACACACCTCCCGTGCAAGTATTTCGTCAAGGCCGCTGATGTCAAACGTCCCTGTGCGGTTTACATCCCGCACCATTTCGATAGCTGTAATGGGTGCGCCAGCCGCCTTCGAGAGCCTAAGAAACAGTCAGCATGTCATTGCGTGTGCAGATTATTCTCTCACCAGGTGGTATACGACCTTGGAAGTGTCTCTGGCCGAGAAAAGAGCGCATACACGATCTGAACACAACTGGAAGCAAATTACAGGCTGCGTTCGGGTGACCCGGAGAGAAAGACGTACCAGAGAGAAAATAAAAGCACATCGCCATGCGGGATATGGATCCCTCGTTTTGACGTGAATGCGTTATACGACCCCTGAAGCCCACTGCAAAACACTCAGTAGACGAATCGCTGTACAACGCTGACTGAAGACGGACCGAACGAACAACTGTTGTGCAATGATCAACCTCCGCGACCGTTTCTCAAACATGATTGCCATGCCACCGGCGATAGCACCAGCGACCACCGCGTACCATCGGCGTGTCCTTTTGCGCACCCACTGTTGGTGCGCTTGTGCAGAAAGGGACAGCCGTGGTTGTCGTTTGGACAGCGGGATTTCGACGGGGGTCGCAGCGGATTCCTCTTCCTCGTCTTCTTCGAATGGGGAAGGGGGGGTGCTTGATGTTGTGACCGGAAAGACGATGGGGAGTGCGTTGAGGATCGCCTTATATAGTGCAACGAAGGAACCTAACGAGAGATGCGCGTTCATAGGGTCATTGCTGTGAAGACGGAGCGAGACGAGACGACGTACCCAGCATGGCAGCGAACCTAAATGAATCCTTCCCAAAAATTGCATGGCGGATCAACGCAAAGCGCATCTTCCTGGATGAAAGGAAGCGATGTGAACAGGCGGCAGAACGTCGCAGCAGACATGAGCCCTCACTTTGGTACCGAACCGAACCGGAGCGTCGCTAGAACAAGGTTGAGGCCGGCTCGGATGGCGAAAGCGATAGCGCCAGCTCCTGAAAAAAAAGCATCAGAACAAACAAAGGGGTCGGGAATGGTGCGCACGGAGGCCGCCTCGCCCAGCATGTTCGATACATTCCCAAACATCTACGAGCTCGACGGCTGGTTCGCCTCTGTCACGCCAGATTATCTTGCGGGCGTCTTTGAGGCGCTCTTGGTGGTTTGCGAGGGCGACAAGGTTATCGAAGGATGCGACAGCGCGACGCGGGGTGAGTCGGATATAAGAAGGGACTCGAGACAAAGGTCTTCTTGGTTCATCGTCAAGGCTCGGCTGTGGTGCGAGTCCGTCGTTGCTTTCAGTGAGCAACATGGGAGGACGTTGCAGCTGTGTTGTCGCTGCAGTGGGCAAATGCTGCATGCACGGACTAAATTAGCGCGAACCCCAACATTATTACATAGCCTGGTCTCGGAAGGAATAGTCAAGATTTATGCAAGGCACTAGTACCGCCGATCATGGTCTTGGGGATCTGTCACACTTTACAAAGACAATTTCCGACCTGTCCCATTCTGGTCCAGGAATACGCTTGGATATTATAGATTTAACCTACTACCCAACCAATCACACACATCCGTTGAACATATGCAGGGGCTAAAGACGATAAGGATATTGATTCATATCATCCTACAACATCGCATCATCCGTCTACAAAAAAGAAAATATCAGATCAGCCAAGTCCGCTTTGTGCACGACGCCAACAAGATCAGACAAATAAATATGTGATTCCGGATAGACTAGGTATCCTCATCGAACGGAGTCTCCGTCGAGGGAGTCTGCATTGTCATCACGTTCACGAATGTCCCACCGCCAACTCACCTGTCAACGGTTCTTGAAGTAATCCAGGAGGACGTGCAGCCCCTCACTCTCGACACCGTAGTCCTTGACGACGACGCACGAGCACCCAACGACCTTGCGCGGGTTGCCCTCCTTGTCGATCTTGCACAGGCCAGCCCAGGTGCCGAGTACCTTTCCATCTCCGACCTTGATCAGGTTGATTTTGTGTTCGGCACAGAGAGCCTCGATGAGCTTGATGTACTCGGCTTCGGTGCATGTCTCGACGAGCACGCAGAGGTGAGCCTGGCGCTTGTCCAGGGCCTTGGCGCACTCGCGCAGACCACGCGCGAGCCCATCGTGCACGAGGGCGTTCTTCAGCACTTGCTGCGGGGATGGCAGAGGGGATGAGCGATACGGGAGGGTGGGGCAAGGTAGGACACACACCTGAAGCGCATCCTCGACCGACATTTTACCCTTTGGCGCCTCAGCAGAGACTTCGACCTCAGCAGCCGGGGCATCGACTTGAATTTCATCTCCAGCGTCAGACATCTTGCTTTTTTTTGAGGGGGGTTATATGCGATGTCTTCGTCCGCTCTCGTTGATGTTGAGGAACATTAGAGTTTACCAACCCGACAAAGTTATCGCTCATTTGAATCTCCGATCGGGATCTTGCGATTAGGAAGTGTCTTCTACACTAGCACTACACTCACACTCCTACACAAGAACTTGACACTATGGTTCGTATGTCCTCGCAATATACACCATAACCAGCTCGTGAATCCCCCCACTACTAGAGTCTCGCTTTTGTCAACGCGCTCGATTGCAAAGAACGTACGCGTCCCTTGTCCTTGCTCGACCTGATCGACCGCCCCCCAATACGTTGAACTCTGTACAGCTCACAGCGACGAGATATGGGACATCGCCTGGACAGCAACAGACGCGGTCCTCTCCGCCTCCGCGGACGGCACCATCAAACAATGGGACTCCACCTCGGGACAAGTCTCGCTCGCACGCCCACCGCACAACCTCGCCATCGTTTCCCTCTCCCCTTCCCCCGACGGCCACTCGGTACTGTATAACGGTCTGGATGGTACGACGTGTCTGTGGGATCTCACATCCGACACCATCGTCGGTCGGCATGAGAGTTATGACCGCTCCGTCGAGGGCGCGGAACCTTGTGAGTACTCGTTCACAGCGATGTGCAAGGGGTCTCACCATTACAAGCATGGGCGGTCTCGCTTAACCCTAAAGGCGGGACGTACGCCGGCACTAGCGGTGCCGGGAATGTCAATATATACTCTGCATCCCCCGACTCGTTCGGGGTTCGTCAGGCTATCTTGTCGAGCGGTCGAAACAAGCACGGCATGGCGTGCAAACATGTACGTCCTGCACCACGTATGCGTTACGACGCAGATCCCCCGCAGTAATCGTTCGCTCACTATCGTTAAACGAAACCACAGAGCCCAGACGGAAAACGGTTAGCACTCTCGTCCGAGACCGGACATGTGTTCATCTTTGATCTCGAATCTGGTTCCTTGGCTACTACCTACTCCTCACATGCCATGGCCGTCCGTTCGCTTGCATGGTCGTATGACGGACAAGTCAGCCTTGATTGCTTCTTCTGCTCGATGTAAATCCAGCTAAGATGTTTCGCAGTTACTCCTCACAGCGTCTGATGACAAGCGGCTCATCTTACACGACGTCCGTTCCACGGCCTCTGGGAAACCAGGCTCTGGTGCCGTTGCGACGCTCACCGGTCACTCATCCTGGGTCCTGAGCACGGACATCTCTCCCGAGGGCCGTCTCGCCGTCTCTGGGTGTGTACTCTGCCTCCTGTGATACGATGGCATCCCTTACATGTCCCTACAGCTCTGCGGACAAAAGCATCAAAGTGTGGGACCTCGCCACACGGGCAGCCGTGTCCACCATCCAAGAGTCGGGTGAGGTGTGGAGTGTTGCATGGCGCCCAAAGCCCGCACCGACAGGTTCCGCAGGCGCGTTCGTCAGCGGTGGGCAAGATGGCCTCGTCAGGTGGTGGCGTTCCGCCGGGTCCGGCGTCTAAAAAAAAGAATGCCTCAATTATTCCAGATGTTACTCAAGTCTTGGTCCTGTTCTGGTGGGTGTACGACCATGTTTGATTTTTCTTGTAGATTACCCCCTGCCTATGGGATGGTTGTTCAAATATTCACCTTTTGTGGTGCGATGTTCAATCCTGTAAAGTGAAACCACCCGTCGCTCTGATTTGAGCGAATAGATTACGATGGCATTGAGAACTTCACAAGGGCGTTGGATAACGGTCTTACTGATTTATCGGTGGCAATTCACGCGCAATCGGAGGATAAGAAAATGTCCGGATCTGTCTCACCGCGGGCCCGAGGTTCGAGACACTTGATTGTTTCACATTGACAACCGTTGAACACCGAATAAACGGGCACCGAAGAAAAAAAAGGGTAGCAGACCCTCCATGAGTCGTTTGCACCAAGGATGCGTCGGCCATTC
>JBBPRF010000229.1:0-36881 GCA_038092875.1 Lanmaoa pseudosensibilis
CCCACGTCATACAGCCGCATCAGACGCCGTAAATGTCGAAGCCTAAGATGAGGGACAATACCAGAGCGCAATCGCCCCGAATCACATGCAATACGAGAGAATCATGGAATTCATCGCACGACTGATCCCCACGGATAGCTGGCCTGTGTTGTTCACCCATGCTGAGAGCGTGGGCAGAGTAAGACTTTCCATTGCAGCACACATCATCACGGGAACTATGGTGTCCGCTCGAGGTTTGATGGACGATCGACAACCATGCGCTCCTCACCTCCTTTGAGAGAACACGGATGAACGAGATTTAAAATCCTTCACAGAGAATCAGTGGAATAAAGTGAAATACGTGAGACGACACGATCAAGCACGTAACAGACAATACCAGCAGGTCCTGCATACCAGAGGCGACATAGGCGCAAACCGACGTCTCATACAAATCTGCGTAGTCGTCAGTGGGATCGCCACGGCATGCACAGGCGCCCGAAAATAAATGATCCGCCAACCATCGAAAACAATCAGCCACATCATCAAGACGCATAGACCCAAAAACTCTCACCTGTTATTGGCGATACGACAGAGATCATCGTGCAACTGATTTTCTGCCAGAGAGAGAACACCATCGTCGTCGCCAAAAGGACAACCAGTACTCATACCAACACTCGACGGACCCACGGCCGTTTTGTGCTGGTGAGCGAAATCATCAGCTGGTACCGCGTCCGTCGACGCAAACGATCGATGCATCAATACATCCATAATCAAAAACGAACTGCCCATTCTGTAGGTGGAAAACAAGAAAACACACCCCGGATCAGGAAATGAGCGAGTAAAAACCACACGTCGACATTCACGAAGGGGAGCTGCGAAAGAAAGCGAGAGTTGCGAGAGAGGACAAGGAATTACAAATACTTGCAAATAGCGACGGGCAAACAGATACAAATAGCGCGGGTAACGCGTTTTCGAGGGGGGAGGATGACGTAAGAACCCACTACACAACCACGGTTCCTTGATTCGTTTCTTTAAGGCTCTTCCTCAGAGGAAAAAAAAAAAGACGATACCATCATGTTGACCCCAATCTAGATTTCCATCTTCTCCCAGAACCACTCGGAGGAAAACTCTGCACAAGTCGAGGTTCCACACATACGACCGACTATAGGACCATGTACCGCCCAGATCCAAAATCCCCCCCCCAGGTCAGACCAGCGTAATCGCTCCCGTCCGCGACCCCAACGCGATCCGCCCCGTAAATTCCGAGACCGCACATCTCGTCACGTCATCTTGACAACAACGAAAAAAACACGCAGGCATCGTTTCAAACGTACGAATGACTTCCCAAAGCACCTAAAACACACAAACCACTCACCATCGGAATCCTGCGAAGATACGACCGACACGATCCGTTCATCAAAGCGCAGTGAGCTTTCGACTGGCCCGTTCGAGTCAGACGGGGACTGAGATGGGTGGGTAGTGAACGCGACGACGGAGTGATCGCCGCTCAAGTTGGGTTTGACCCATACGCCCCGGAGTCCGTTTGTTCCCAGGGCCCATGCGGATATCCGCCCATCTATGCGTACCTCGCCCAAGCTGAGTAGTCTGACCGACAACTGGGGCTCGGGTGTCGTCCGCAGGTGGACTACAAAGTGGAACGTCCCATAAAACATCGCTTCGGTGAGCACGCAGATGGAGTAGACCTCGCTGGATCGGGAACGGCTGGAGCGTACGCGGGAGAGGGACATTCTATCAAAGAAACACATCGCGTTGATTGTATACTCGAGAGCGGGCAAGGGTCGTTCGGTCACGAGTTCGGGCTTCAAGAATTGGAGGGGTACGCATTGATGGACAGCCTCCTGAAACACAAAAGATAGGGTCCACAGACGCGTACGGCGTAAATGTAATTCGTGGGTAATTGGGGTGCGACATATAATATGACACCACGGTTCAGAACGAGGGCATGATGCTCACCGCTTCGTTCGTTTCTTCACGTATAGAGATTCTCGCTCGGATGTCCGTACGCCAGTCCAGCACCTCGATCATGGTGTTAGAGAGCTTCAACAGAACAAGACACGAATCCACATCGATGCCGAGGATTTTGTTGGAACCCGTGTCGAAATATCTTGGACCATAATCGAAGGATAACCTGGGTTCATCCGTGTCTGATGCGCTCAAAGGCAAGGAAAGGGAAAAAATGTGTGCTCTGGAGGGTCGGGGCTACGCATCAGGCACCGATCTACTCATATCGCAACGAGACAACGTACCTACCTGTAGAAACAACAACGTAGAGGGTAGAATGATCGATGGACGTACTGTAGGTGACAAAGTGCCAGTCGACAAGTGTCAGACACGCACAAGGGAAAGATGGCGCCTCCGCAGAGGTGGCGAGTTTCGAGATGTCCCATATGTAAACCACCGTCGTATCGTCCACGGAGAGAATGTATAAAGTGTAGCAGTGGAACGATAAGTACAGTAACTTGTAAATGACGCTGTAGCTGTTACCTCATCCTCTACACTTGCGACGACCTGTTTTACCACGTGATCATCGTCATGATCGAATGCAGAATGATTTCCTAAATTAGAGCGGGCCAAAATCAGTTTGACCAGGCTTTGTCGCGATGCCCCCTCAGCCCGGTGTGTTCGCCCTCCCGTACGCCTCTACACATAACGCACGCCCAGACGTCATACACGTACACCATCCACAACTCCCTGGACAGAGCATCAGGACACACGGTCAGTCCCGCTCACACACACACACACACACAATCCCACTCACCACCCTTCCCACAGATGACCCAAAGAGAGACAAGAAACGAAAAGACATTTCCGGAAAATTAGGCAAGGAACTGTCCGATCGCAGAGACGAGTTCGTCTTCCCTTTTCTTTCCACTCTATCACCCACCCCCCCTCACATGCCTTCCCAGAGGCAGACACTTTGCAGAAAACATTTCCGCCCTCCTCAGCGCAGCCATACAGCTCGCCTCACGCCCTGAAACACACCCAATGTACAATCTCCGCATGTATCCTCTCTCCCTCGAGCGCTCGGCCCTGCTCGCTCAGCTCGCATACGAAGAAAAGCATGGCCTCGCTGCGATAGAGACCGCCTATGAGGAGGAACGCGAGAGAGTCGAGGAGGAATGGCGGAAAGGACACGTACGCGTGCGTGACCGCCTTCTCGAGGGCATAGAGGAACGGAGACGCAGAGCCAGGGAGGAAAAGGAAGGCGAAGGTGCCGTAAACGGTCCGTCTTCACGTTTCCCTCCCCCACACATCCTCTCAACATCCGCCTCTCAAATCTATCCAGACGTCTCTCTGGACTCCCAGACCCGCGCCCACATCACCCGTAAACTACGCAACAAGCTCGGCACTTCCCCACCCCCCACGCCGCTCGGCGCTGGGCCGTTTGGTCCCGGAAACGGGAGCACGACCCCCATCACTTCTGGGCCCCTCACGAACCCACACTCGCTCTCGGTCGATGAGATACCCTCTCCATTCCCCTTCCCGCTCACCTCCGTCACCCTCCCCAATGGCCACGTCGCATCTGGCGCCGGCAATGGCCCAAACAACGGCAACCGCAGACGTAACAAAGGTGCAGGTACCCACCAAGGCATGGTCGGCGTCGGAGGGTTGGGAAAGAGCCTCGCATTCCTCGGTCCATCCAAAGATGCCGAGATAGAAGCTGATTTGATCGAGATAAGACGGGGCACAAAGAGACGCAGGGCAGCCGCCGTATCATCCACAAAAGTATCATAACACCTCGCTATCTATTACGTGTGCCCACTTGAATCATGTCCGAGGCGTTCAGTCCACTCTGTCATCTGTATTATCTTATCTATCGCATTCGGAACTCGGAGATCAAACACTTATAAGTGGGTCAAAATTCACCCACCAGAGACCTTGCAACCAAACCTGGTTGACTACGGACAGCGATGTCGACCACGAAACGGACGTTCCCGCCGCTGTACCAGCCAACGGGCGACATCGACACCGACAGACTCGCATTCTTCCACGTTCTCGAGAGACTCAAGGTACCCCACAACCATCGCAATTCGTACACACACTCACCCGCGCATACAGACACAAAAACGCACAGGCTGGTTCGACCACAATGTAAGCCGAGAGATATGGCCCGCAGCATGACTGACCTCGTGCGTAGGTTCCAAATCCAGAAAGGTACGTCTGTAGTACACGCCGCGGTCGCGCTCATTTCCACCACAGCATCTCGGACCACATGTACCGCATGGCGGTACTGGCCATGTGTACGTCCGACGTGGCGCTCGACGTGTCCAGGTCAGTCTTTACTTTCTGCCTCTCATGGTATTCGTTCACACGCGGTCTTGGTCCTATGGATTTATAGGTGCGTGATGATGTGCGTCGTGCACGACCTCGCAGAGGCGCAAGGTGACTAGCCACTTGTTTGCGCTTCCTTCTCGACACTCACATGGATACAAGTCGGGGACATCACCCCCCGCGAAGGGATCTCCAAGGAGGAGAAGCGACGGCTCGAAACGGTAGGTTCACACCGATCGCGGACCGCATCGCGAACTCAAAACTCAAACACAACAACAGGAGGCGATGCACAACTTTGTACATGACATGCTGCATGCAAGTCCGGCAGCGCTACGCATCGAGGCGCTTTGGAAGGTTCGTCCCCCCTCCCCGTCTCTGCCCCCCTACGCGGACGCGATGGGACGAACGCCGCACGGTTGCTAACACCGTCGTGCTTTGGCATGTTTCACAGGAATACGAAGAAGGCGTGACCCCCGAGGCCAAGTTCGTCAAAGGTACGTACTCGCGTCGCGATATACTTGTACACTTCCCCCCTGTTCATCCTCCGACCATACGGTGACCTCTGAGCGCCTTGTTCTGACGCTTTCTTTCCGCGTACCTCTTCAGATCTCGACAGACTCGAAATGGCACTCCAAGGCACGTCCTCGTCTCAGTCTCTCTTTGGGAAGGGGGGGACTTTGGAGCTGACGTTTATCCCTTGCCGACATAGCCCGCGAGTACGAAAAAGCGCACGAACGCGATCGAGGAGATCTACAGTGCTTCTTTGACAACAGCTTACCCCACTTGCGGCACCCCGAGGTACGTCATTGGGGGGACACCTTGGCGTTGGCGAGGGAGGGTGATTTGGATGTCGACGGTCATGGTGGGGCGTAGTGCTGCCTTTCCTTTTCGTCTTTTAATTGCATCGGCGTCTGGCACGTTGATATTACTAGAGAGTGTGTGGTATCGTGGTACGCGTCAGGACGGGGTGTAGTAGATGGTATGGGCGACAGGTCTAGAGTCATCAGCCTTGGAGGCCTACTGTAAGCCCCATCGGCATCTCATTGGCATCCTGTCACGTATATATACAGCCGCACACCGTAGAGATACCCCTTGTACCCGTACTTCGTAGTCCCCCCTATAGAGCGTGGTCAGTGTTTCTCGCCATCGGCCAGGGCAGGTTTCCACCTACGTGGGGGAAAGAAATGCTATTTGTGCGCAACCCCCCCGAAAAAAAAAGAGTTTCTACTACACGTCTATGACGTGCGTACCCTTTCCTCAAAGCCATCAAGACCATTTCGAAAACGACCAACCGTTATGCGAAACCCCATGTATGACCCTCGTTGCAAGAAGCCAAACGTTCAAGACCGCAAAGTGATACAGGACGTACGGAATGGAATAAAGTAAACTAAAATTTCTTAACATGATCAACCGCTCAATAAACGAACAGCTTGATCCAAGTATCTGTCCGACGAATGTGAATGACGATTGTTCCGTGGAGCGTGGATGACAGCGATATTTATAACCGGAGATATGGATGATAAATGATGATGGGATGTGCGGGATTTTTTTGGGCGCGCGGAGAAAGCGACGAGAGTCGAGGCCGAGGACGAGTTCTTGGGTGCAGTCATTTTTGCAAAAAAAAAAAAAAGGACAAACGACCATGGTTGGAATTGCAACGGGGCGGATCCATATCTCATTCCTGGACCGCCTTTTCTTCTTCAAACATACCTTTCTCTTCTACCAAGGTGAGTATCTTGCGCGAGACTTTGCTCCGTTTCCGGATCGCAGCGCCGTAGATGAAGAGCATCTGTCAATGCATATATGCGCGAGGTGAGTTTGGGATGCATTTTCAGGGACGACAAGGTGAGGAGGAAGGGAGGGGACACGAGCAAGTGGTGCATCACCCTACAAAAGCAGAAAAAAAAAAAAGGAACAGGACTGACAAAAGGAATAGGGAGCATTGCCACCGAGATAAGTGCAATGAGCGTGTTCGCCCACTTGTACGTAAGACTGTCGTACATGTGTTGCGTAAACAGCGGGAAGACCGCTCCGAGAAGATTCCCTGTTAGATTTGTAGAACCCGACCGAGAATCGAAAAACCCAAAAACGAAGGTCGAACATGTTAGATGCGCGCAAATCTCCGTGGAGCTGGTATGTACGTACGACACATGCTTTGACCTGCCGATGCGGATGACGCATAAGGTCCGTAGCTTGACAGAGATAAAAGGGGATTCGCCGCATCAGCGTTTCAAGTCATGATGGAATGACAGGGTGACGCACCAGTCAGCAAGGTAGACGAAGGCGACCTGGTAAATAATGGATGCACCGGCCATGAAGACCTGTCGACGCAAATTCCAACACGATGCTTGGATCATCTTGCTATGGAAGACCGCTCGAGAAACCCACCGTCAGACCGATGAGAGGTACGACCCATTGAATGGACGGCTTCGCAGTCCATGCGTAGATGAGCATACCGGTCGGAAGCAAGACAGCAGCGACGAGGGCGAGGCAAAGTCGTGCTTCTGGGCCTTTCCTGACGACGTATTTCCTTGTCATCGTTTCAGTACCCACGTCCAGAATGCAAGACGATAGGAACACACTTGTACAGCACCTCTTGGTACATGTTTGCGAACAATCCAAAGATACTCCCGATGCTACACGAGCGGGTCAGCGGGCGGGGCATACAAGGGGAGGGATAACACAGACGTCATACAGACGTATGTTGACCCTCTCTCACCGATGGTGAAGTCATAGATGGACACCATTTCTCCAGAAATTGAGCTGTGCATGATCAGAAGTGAACACGAAGCGCATATAACCCCTCACTCTGTGAAACAAAACAAGACCCCCCACGTGAAACCGACCCAAAGCTTTGAGCCTAATGGTTAGCCGAGAGAAGCGAATGAAAAAAAGCCCTACACTAAAACTCAGAACAATCGGTTCGGTCAGGAGCAAGCCTTTGGCTAGGCGTCAGAGCATTTCGAGCACTTAGGAAGAAACACCCACTGATCGGACGAGTACTCGATATCTTGATCAACGTGAAGAGGCTAGGTTTTTCTATTTCGGCTCTTGCGTGATACCGGTCGTCTTGCTTCATTTTTCTCATTTTGCGCGCAAGGCGGGTGAGAATGATGTCGGCCCGTGTCTCTGTCAAGAACAGCAGAACGCAGAGAAAATAGGTGCCGCTGACACTACATAGAACGATCGCGCGATAATCCACCTAGAGTCACATGGTCGACTTACATGGCAGAAATCCACTGAATCCACCTCCAGCCTAGGTGGTTGTTGGATTCGATCCAACCTGCGAAGAGGGGCCCGAGACCGGTGGAACCTACCGCCGTAGATGCAAATAATGCCATGGGGAGACCACGCCTGGGAGCATGAGCGACGTTCGGCAATGGTAACCAGGGATAATCACTGATTGGGCTTCCATATATCGGCGATGGTGCCTCCGACAAGGGTTGCACCTGTTGATCCGAACGAGCCGCAGAAGAAGCGAGCGATGATCACTGTTTGTATGTTTGGAGCTCTATCGGGCTAGTCAGCGCAGCCACCGAGGATCGTGTGTGGAGACTTACAGGGCAATCGTGACCTGTGTAAGCATGAAGAGGAAGGTGGTCACCAAGTAGATGCGGAAGCGTCCGAACTCTTCTGATAATGCAGAGGTGAAGAGCGGGACGAGACTAAACCCGAGTGCGTATATGCTAAAACCGACGGTGGCTTCAAAGGTGGAAGCGTGGAGGTCGTCTACCATTGTTGGGACGCCCATAGTGTAGGACGAGGTGGTAGCGGCTTGAAAAGGCAATCGGTGTGAGCGGCGACGGAGACGGAGAGAAACTGACCGGTGATGCCAGTGAAACCACAGACGGCAATTGTGATGCCCCATTTTTTTGCAGCGGTGAAGTTGACTGGATTGCGAAGATCTCCGTCCCCAAACTCGACCTGTGGGGGTTGTGAGCGACGACGAGGGGAAAGGCAAAGCTTACCAAAATAGTCGCGTCTGTGTCGTGAATCGTGGACGGGAGGGAGGGGGTTTTGAGAGACATCGTCGAGGGCGACCAGGGGGGGCCCGGTGGGCAGTGGGAACCCTTCTTTATAGTGGGGAGATACTGTAGCCACGGTCAGTTCGTACCCGAGGTGTTCGAACTGCGCTTCTAACCTTCCACATCGCTCTCTTCTTCACCCCCGCATTCCCAGCCCGCATCAAGCCATAGTCCGATCAGCATCTGTGAATCCAACTCGTGTCCGAGATCACCCATCGAAGTCGTTGCCAATATTGAAGGGGGCCTGCAAAGATCCGGTCGCGTTCAACCCCGTCCGTCCATCCGACGCGCCCACGGATGTCAGTCGCGTCTCGCGTCTCGCGGACCGAATCCCGAATTCCGTCTGTTTGGCTCTGTGTGGCAACACCCTTGGAATTAAACACACCACAACAACGCCGCGCCAATCAATTCGAAGCCCGTGCACCCCCGCCGTGCTCGTCCCCGCAGCCATGGAAGGGCTCTATGGCAGAAGGAAGACCACCAACAAGGACGTCTTCTCAGATCCCTCTCATCGCATGTCCCAGCGTCCATTTTCCGTCAAGTCAGGTGAAGGCGTTGGTTTCCAGGACATCGGCTCGTCCTTCGGCCCTCCCAAGCCCGTGGTCGCCTATGGGAAGTCGTCCAAGAGCAAGTTCAAGCCTGCAACGACACTCCATGCCAAAGCACGGATGGCACCCTCCCACATCTCGGAAGACGAGAGTGATGACGAGCTCTTGCTGTCGTCCCAGAACTCCATGGGAGCCGACGCGACCTCGTCCTCAAAACGCGTTGCAAAGGGAAAGGAAATAGACATCTCCTCAGATGAGGAGGAAACAGTACGCGTAAACGGTCGTGTTCTCACTGCACACCCGGATTACAAGCCGTCGTCGACCACTGTCCTCAAGGGGCTTCGGTTCAGGAAGAACAAGAAGAGCATCCCTGCTGACGACTCTGTGACAGAGATACAACCACCACCGTCATCCCTTACCGACTCTCAAAGCTTTCTCAACCCAACATCGGATGTTATTGAGATTCTCGATGACCGTCCGCCGAGTGGTCCATCCTCTTCGCGACAGAGGCCCTCCAAGACCTCCGAGACGCGTCGCAGGAGTCCCAGCGCAACACGTATTGCTTCTCGTCGGTTCATCGACGCCAAGAACTCTTCCACTTCCAAATCGTCTTCTCCAACAGCCAATGATACCCCACGATCACCCACCAAACCCCGCCCACGGCCACGCCTCGTCACGAAATCTGCCCCTAGTAAGCGTGACAGCAGCCCAGAATCCACACCACGTCCCGCGGCGCAGAAGCACAGTTTACCGCTACGTAGCAAGACACCCGAACTACCTGCAAATGCGGCCGGCAAACGAACTATCAAGAAACCACACTTTCCTTCACCATCACGTCGAGAACCACAAGAATTCCCCATGTCGCTGCAAGCAAAGGAGAATGTCTCCGACGGTGCAAGGAGCGGTGATACCTCTGCCAACACCAAGAAGGTATCACGCACCGCGACGTTCGTGCACACTCCCAAACCGATCCCTCTTCCTTCCCCGTTGAAAATCAAACCCGTTTTCCGCGCAGCCACCTTCCCTAACTTGTCACCTCTCTCTTCCTCAAAGAACAAAGGTAAAGCACGTGCAAAGTCCCCCGACGAGGACGATATCGACTTGACAGACGGCCTGGGGAAACGCGGTCCCAAACCGTTCCCCATGAGTTCTCAGATGCTTGCAGGTATCGACAGGCGGTCAAAATCGCCCACCACACCCAGTCTTAAATCCATGAAACGTACCTCATCCGACGACAGCGGTGCCGAGCAAGGACGTTCTGCCAAAAAACGCAAGGACTCGCGTGCCGGGTGCGTCTTCTTCATTCCATCTGTCAGCCCTGCTTACTTATTCACCGATCCGAAACTCCTCAGGGTGCTGGACGTGTTCGACTATCTGCATGAGCCTATGGAAGACGATTCCAGTAAGCCCCCGATGTTCTGGGTGACCTTCGTTTTTTGTTCTCATACGAACCCTCGCATTAAGTTGAGTTGGGCTACGCTCGAGACCCTTCAAAGATGTGTCCATATTGCGACGAGGAATTGCCTTCCCATCCCACTCCCTTTCTCCGACACTTGCTCACAACGGCGCGCAAAAAGTCGGTTTCAGATCCACGACCGCGGAATCGGGGTGGTTTGCAAGCACCATTGACGATTTATATATCCGTTTGCCAGCGGCATCGCTTCGAATCGCATCAGCTGCCGATCGCAACTGAGAAAGGTTGGCCGAAGACGATCGACTTTGCAAAGGTTCCAATTAGAGTCAAGAAGATGAGAAAAGAACTAGGAGCTATTATCTTGGACAAGGACGATATCAGCGATATCGAGGCTCTCGATACCGACGATGGACCTAAAGGATCGCGGAGTAAAAGTGTTTTCTGGAGAGAGGTGAAGAAAGAGGTGAAGAAGCAAGGCAGTCGTACGGTGGTCGGTGTCAAGGGCCAATTCGCAAGCTTTGAAAAGACGCAGCCAGGATAGTACGTCGTTCCTTTATTCGCGACCTTGTCAGAGATGTCAATGGCCGTTGCAGCTATGGCGAGCAGGGCTCAGTCATCATACATCAGACCCTTTTTGATCTCTTTCCACCTTCGACATTCGACGCGTCTCTCATTGCGCCGCTTGCACCAGCCGAATTCATTCAGCGCATTCTTGTACCCGAAGCAGCCGTTCGACTCATTGCGCAAGATCTCTGCGTCGACATCGAGGATGCGATCGTGACCCTGCGTGAAAGCGCACAGTACGGTGTCGCCATGTTCCCAGACACAAGCGAGAACAAACGGAAAGGTACCGGCGTCGATGACGACGAGATGGGTGTTGCGGACCAAATCGTCATGGAACGAGCAAGAGCCCGGCGAAAAGAACTTGCAGAGGAGGAAAAGGTCGAAAAGGAGATGTTGGAAGAGGAGCGAGCTGCGCAACGTGCCAAGGCGCGGGAGAGTCGGCGGGAGAAGGCGCTGGAACGGGCGCAGCAAGCGAAGCAGACCAAGACACGTGTGCAGGACAAGGAGGATGCGTCGGAGGTCTCTGAGGCGAGTGCGACGCGTGGGACACGGCGGAGGACGAGGCAGCGGGCTGTGGGGGGTGACTTCGAATCGGATGCGATGTCTGTGGACAGTCTGGCGAGCAAACGGTCGACGCGTATTGCGAAGAAGGAGGTGCAGGGTGATGGGGGCAAGGCGGTGAGGGCGGCGGCGCAGCTAAATGGTTCAGACAGTGACTCGGTAAAGCTCGTCGACGACTCGAAACATAAAGCGAGGGTCGGAAAGAGCAAGGCAAGGGAGCAAGGCACAGATTCGGACGCACGTATCAGCAAGGAGACTACGGCATCACGCGAACGGAGGAAGCCGTTCAGTGGGTTTGCTTCGCTTGAGGGTGACAAAGAGCACGAAATCACCCCTCGACCTGCCAGACAACGGGCAACGGACACGACCACTACTGAAACTCCTGTCCGTGCCTCGGATGCACGCATATTACCGCTGCAGATCGCGAGAAATAGGCCTGGTGCGAGGTGAGGAGTGTGCTCGCGTCTGACCTGGCTCCGTTCCTGACTATCCTACTCCTTTTTCAGTGCTCCCAGCACACATGAGGTCTGGTCCCGGAGTCTGAGGACGGCCGTGCCCAACGACTCGGATTCAGACATGTCGAATGCGAGTCGGAGATCTCAGAGATTGGTTCGTCCCACAATAAGGAAGGGTGGATCCCATGCCTGGTTGCTCACCGATCCGTCCTCGTCTGACTCGGACTCACCTTGAAACAAGCACCCCCATCCGCATTGACATACACATACCATCACTACATTATTTAACACCCTACCATGCAGTTCATTGGACGTTAGACTACCCTAGTAGATATGCCTACATTGCACAGTACGTATAATAAGTTGAACATATTGCCAAGCGACACTCTCGCGAGGGTGTCTTCTTTTTCGCGGTAAATACCTGTGTGTCATCTCGATTCACCTCTGCTGCTACAGAATCACTGCAACTCAGTGATTTTGCTTGGAGATTCTGCGCCAAACTCGGGGTGAAGATCAAGATGCAGGTATTGTACAGCACCATGTTTTTTAAATACTCCCCATAGAGCTGTATCACCAACTCATTTTTATTTCGACATCCGATTGGCTATGCTGACAATCAGTGATTCCACACGCTGACATACTTCTATCCACGAGTGACCATAGGGACCATCAGATAACCATCATTTTAAATGTCTGTCGACCGACGCATGGCCGTCGCATGGAATTCACAGCGCGGTCATTGTGTCCCTCCCCCTCGGTTAAGGGTATGCCAAAAGTATAACGAGCGATTGCATTTGGAGGTAAAGCTCCTTTTGTGTAAATTGAAGCTGCTCAGACACATGAACCTGTCCTCGTGCCGGGCTCCACTGTACTGCCCTCCAACCAGCGTCAGTCACGGAATCGTGCACTGGCGTGATGGCAACAGGCGATCCACTATATCTGTTCAACAATCCGATGGCCACGAGGAAAGGGTGAGCATTGCATACCCCGCTTGTGGTTCGCGCCCACATAGGGCGTCGCACCCCAGCCGCACGGGATTACAGCCTTGCAATTTTGCGGTCCGTATGTCCCATGATTCAAGCTTGATTGCGTAGAAGCGTCCATCCCTACTGACATCCCAACAGTCGATCAAAGGCTTTGCACGAGCTTTTAAATTGGCACCGATTTGGTGAAATCAGTTATGAACATGTTTCTCTCACCCACATATGTGTGATGGGCTCGAAGTTGCCCGTCTGGCAATATCAACAGCGCCTTCATGCTCGCCAACGACGACCATTGAGGGCTGTTTCATTACCGCATTCAGGTTACAGGTCCAAACGACACTTGGCCAAGGAGTGTCTCGGCGTGTCTGGATCGCTCCTGATGTCAGGGAGTGGCGTAGGTATAACTTGTTCATGTTGGGCGACGCGTTTAGACGGGCGTCTGCCTTTACATGGGCGTTGTGGTTAAGGAACGTCGATTACATAAGATTAGGTACTATCACGAATACGTCGCAGTGGCACTGTTCGCAACCAATCACAGTTCTTCGAAGTGCTCCCGATGATCAATGTGCCGTCCAACCTCACCGCCTTCTACAGAACCACTCCACTCCACCCTCGTCTTGTTTGCAGATGCATCCAGACGAAGACATGCGAACCCATGCCTTCGCTCTCCCGGTAGAACTGTTTCATTTGATCATATTTTTTCTGGGCATCAAGGACATCCTTGCGCTCCGAAAGGCAATAAACCTCTCCTCCACGTACGCCTGACATCGTCGATTGACCCGAGTTTACCAGACATGCAAGTATCTCTTCGCGCTCACACAAGAACCGGGCCTTTGGTCGATGATGTTTACCCGCCTGCGCGCAACACAGGCTTTACCCTGCTCTCGAACCGAGTTCATGGCCATGTCGTCCCCACAGGCTGAACGCGTGCTTTTTGCAGCGTCCAAAGTCGAAGCCTCGTTCCTGGAACTCGGAGGACGCATCGCACACCACATCCCCGCCGTGAAACAGCCCTACTCGTCGATGCACGCTTCAACGTGTTCGTGGCGCGTGCTCGCCTTTGTCTCAGACCGTTTCCTTCTTTCTGTGGATAACAACGCGGTCATCATTTGGGACACGTCTATGACCGCATCGCAAAATTCGGCTGTTGCGTCCTCCCCCTGGGCGCACTTTACATTGTCACCCCTCATCGGCTACGCCGAGTGCTATTCTACCCTCTATATTGCTACTGCCCGTGTCCATATGGACCATCACAGGTCCGTTGTTTAGGATGTTTGCAGATTGACACCTGATCGTGTCCAGTGCCGCCATCTATTCCGTTCCCCTCCCTCCGTTGGGAGTAAGTGAAAACCATCACGGGCGCTTGCTTTGGGAAGCAGAGTTTCAGTTGCATGAAACAGACCGGCTCAAAGACATGGACCCGCACTCAAGTCGTGCTTTATTTCACTGCCCTCCAGCTTCGATCGATATCCTGCACTGGCGCGATGACAATAGACGATCAACTATAACCATTCAATCGGATGACCTCATACCTCAGTGGAATGGGATCACATCCTTACGATTTTGTGGCCCGTATATCCTGTGTTTCAGGGTTCGCTCCGTGGAAGCATACCCGGTCCCTACGGATACCCCAACGGCCAATCCTTTGCCCATGCTTCGGCATCGATTCGGTCCGGTTTGCTTTCGAGCCGTTTCTCTTTCCCACGTACGAGTGTCGCACTGCCCATCTGGCGAAGCCTACACCATCTTCATGCTCGCCAACGACGTCTACCAAGGGATGTTCCACTACCGCATTCGCGTGACCACCACGCCCGTGCCCTTGATGTCCGTTAAAGTTCTCGCCAAAGGCAGTATCCGGATGGAGCCACCGCCGTTGATTCCGGGGACCGACATCAGGTACACGTTGGACGATATCATCAGACGAATGTTCGTCTCCACGTGGTCGTTAGGATCAGCGGGGTTGCGTGGCGTGTGGGTGGATAGGCAGAGGGGGAGCATTGATCGGAGGGTGGTGGCGTTTACGACGCACCCGAATCGGTTACGCACTCAGGAAGCGCCTTTGGTTCAGGGAGAGGATTCGGTCGAGAGCGCGGATACGCCGGACGTGTCAGACGGGGTGCCGACTATGGATGGTAAGGCCGTCCATGTCATCTCGTCGTATGATCTTCGAGGTACGTGTGTTGCCGGATGCGTTTGGTTGACTTGGAGATGCTTAAGAGAGATCGCCTGGTTTATAGATGACATCACGATATGTGCGGTGTCGGAGTGGACGGGGCGTATCGCGCTGGGTTCGCGTGTAGGTGGCATTTTACTCCTCTGAAGACGTCGTGGATGGCGCGTCTCGGGGATGTTCGATATCAGTTTTAGGTAGGATGGCCAGATGGTCATAACACGCCCCGGGGTGTCATTGACGAATAGCACGCACCACGGTGGCTTGGGGTTGTGCATATCTTGGTAGTAGTAGTACGGTACTTACTGTAATCTCGTACATCTTAATTTGTTTGTGCATCATCCAACCGACATTGGGCTTTGCTGTTGATGTCAAAACGGTCAAACTGGGATATCTCATCTGACATTTCTGGGTCGTTGACAGCTTGTCCTCCAGGATCCGTTCCACTTAGGTGTCACCATCGATTTCTCTTGCGTACGGTGGCGGTTACACTCGACCGAAGCCATACCTACAGTTCTAGCTCGCCGCGCCGGGCATTTTGATTTTCCGGCCTTCCATAAGCAGATTGCCGCGCGTGCTACGTGCCGTTGTTCCCTCCCCTGCAATTGACAAGTTTGTTCCTACAACTTGGTACGTATTCTTGTTTGTTAGGCGTTCCTGTGCTCACCCACCGTTTTTAGGGTTGTAGAGGTGAACTACACCATCGGCTTGGCTCGGAAAATGAAGCCAGGCGTACTGTGTCGTTGTCTCTTTCCTTCCCCCCAATCAAGCCATCGGTTCCCCCTGATTTTCCGTCCACGGGCTTCTCGTAGCCAGCTTGCTCGAAGACTCCCGAGCCGTATGCAAATACATAGCGAATGGTGGCGTCGAACGGATTCACGATGTCTTCCAGAAGCGCTCGGGTCGAGTTCGGGGTTGGAAGTAGCTGGTTTCGTCCAAGTGAGGGCGGAAAGACAGGTAGAGCCTGGCGCTGGCTCCTAGCGGCAGGGTGGGGATGTGGATGGAGACGGGAGACGAGGCTTGGCGGCGCCGTACCTTGGGCGTGTGAGGAACCGGGTCAGTGGTGAGTGAACGTATGAGGGACGGAACATGGCGGTAAGACGAGCGTGTGCTCGAGAACATCGTGCCGAATGACGTGGAAATGTGTCTGGAAATGTCAGTGGCAATGAGGGCAACGTCGAACATGTCGAACGTGGTTGGTACGGCGTTGGTCTTGAGGTACTTCTTTCCGGCGGTTGATCGAAGTAATCGGAAGGCAATCATAAACCTGACGAGTGCGCTGGCGAGCTTGATGTGACCCTAAGTCAACGAGTGACTGCAAGTCGGTGGTGAACATATTGGTGAGTAGTGCATACTGAATGGTCGACATGCCTTCATTGATGGATTAGTGTATCGACGTAGAGCCAGGCAAAGGAGCGATCGGATGTTGTTTATATGACCCTGCTGAACGTCTTTCTACTTTCTGCGGTTCATTATGCTTTGCAGCCCCCGAGTTATTGAATGCAAAATTTTATACTGGTCCCCGAGGTCGATGTACGGAGTTTTGGTGTCGTCATTCGTGTCTAGTAGTACCTACCACTTGCCGGACTCGCCGTTGTCACATGGTCCAGGAGGATCCGCGCAAAGTCCAGTCACCAGTATAAACGAGGACGTTGACGGTGGTAACCCGGCATCGTTTCATGCAAACGACTGGTGTAAATGTCCGAGTCACTGGCAAATATGACATATGTACTTGTCCCAACTCACTACTTCAACGCACCTGCTGGACCATTTCGACTGGTTCGTCAGGCCGTATGATGCATGACAAGGTTTACCAAAAATCTCATTCATTGAGTTCGGAATGAGCTGATGCTATAGGTACGGTAAGTATGCTATTAGTGAGTGAATGACAGACGACATACCTCAGTCGTGGTAGTAGAACGACAGTTCCAGAGAGAGACCGACACTTTCAATCTCCGTCGTACGTGCGACCTTCAAGTCAATGCGAGACTACTTAGGGGCTCTTGCTACGACTTTGATCATGGCTACTATTGAAGTTGTTCACATCTACCTGCCCATTCAAACTCACTGTAAGTACAACCACACTTTGTTGATGAAGCCTATACCTGATTTCTGCCTGTGTGATTCATGTTCGTGACATATCCATATCCGTGACTGCCGAAGTTGTTGTCCAAGATAGTAGTAGATCAACTCTTTTAGTCTTTTCATCTGATTCGGAATGAGACGGCAGTCTCACGACAACTGACGGGCGTCAGTTTCCTTGTGATGTTCGCATGCCCGTTGGTAGAAAAAAAGACACCACGAAAGGTATGCCGCCGATTGAAAGACTCGCTCGCTATAATGGCCTAACATTCAGTGAGCAGACTTACGGTTGACCTACGCCGTTTTCTATAGACTATCCCCGAATGTCCGACAAGCTCGACGAGGAAATCACCCTTCGCCGCAATGAATTACAACTCCACCCCCAAGGACATCCAAATCGAGCCAATTCCCTACATAATCTTGCTTGTTCACTCTACGACCGGTTCATGCAAGGAGGAGAAATGGCTGACCTAGAGGAGGCACTTACCCTCGGGCGCAGTACATTGGCACTTCGCACACAGGGGCATCCTAATCGGGCCCATTCACTGGGAAACATTGCGGTTTACCTCCATACCCGTTTCCTGCAGCTCGGAACACTATCCGACCTTGACGAGGCACTGGCCCTCGAACGCAGTACATTGGAACTTCTCCCGCAGGGGCACCCTGATAGAGCCCTCGCACTGGGCAACGCAGCGGTTTACCTCCATACCCGTTTCACCCAGCTTGGACTGCTGTCTGACCTCGATGAGGCCCTTTCCCTCGGACGCAGTGCACTAGAACTTCGCCCTCAAGGGCATCCTGATAGAGCCCTCTCACTAGGCAACATCGCGAACAGCCTCCATTCCCGTTTCAACCAGCTCGGACTGCTGTCTGATCTCGAGGAGGCTCTTTCCCTCAGACGCAGTGCATGGGAACTTCGACCGCAAGGGCATCCTGATAAAGCCCTCTCACTGAGTGGCATCGCGGTTTACCTCCATGCCCGTTTCAAGCAGCTCGGGACACTGCCTGACCTCGACGAGGCACTTGCCCTTGAACGCAGTGTATTAGAACTTCTCCCACAGGGACATCCTGATCGAGCCCGTTCACTGGGCAACCTTGCGGTCTACATCCGTGCTCGTTTCAAGCAGATTGGAACACTGTCTGATCTCGATGAGGCACTTTCTCTCGGACACAGTGCATTGGAGCTTCGCCAGCAGGGACATCCTGATCGAGCCGATTCACTTGGAGACCTTGCGGAATCCCTCTATACCCGTTTCAAGAAGCTCGGAACACTGTCTGACCTCGACGAGGCACTGGCTCTCGAACGCAGTGCATTGGAACTTCGCCCAGAGGGACATCCTGATCGAGCTGATTCGCTGGGCAACCTCGCGGACTACCTCCATGCTCATTTCACCCAGCTCGGAAGGCTATCTGATCTCAACGAGGCACTTGACCTCAAACGCAGTGCATTGGAACTTCGCCCGCAGGGACATCCTGATCGAGCCACGTCCTTGGGCAGCCTTGCGCGGTCCCTCCATGCTCGATTCCAACACTCACCCTTGCATCACATCAGTGACCTGCAGGAGGCATTCAATCTATATGCACAACTCTCCGAAGTTTCTCATACAGTGTCTTTTGCTGATCTCCAATGTGCCAAACAATGGATCCAGGCAGCTGAAGAGTGCAAACATAGTACGACAGTTTTGGCTTATCAAACGTTCTTACGCCTCAGCGTTCACCATCTCGCCACTCTGCCATCTCTGCCTCAGCATCTTGCACTATTCAAACAGATCATGAGATCCCTAGCAGTCGATGCATGTTCCGCTTGTCTTCGCTATGGCAATCCCGCCAACGCAATCGAGCTCCTTGAACAAGGTCGTGGCGTCTTCTGGAGCCAGTTAATCCGCCTTCGCTCTCCCCTCGACGAAGTGAGAGCATCAGGTGACGCAGGCGAGAGATTGGCACACAAGTTCACCCAATTGGCCTCCTTCCTTCGCAGTGTGCTTGATGCCCCTCCCAACACCGACTCACAGCATGATCGGGCATGCCATCTCAACGTCCAATTGCAGGATGTCGTCACTCATATTCGCAAATTGCCTGGCCTCTCTCGTTTCCTCCAGCCCCCACTCTTCTCAGATCTCCAGGAGGCGGCTGCCGGTGGACCGGTCATCATCGTTAATGCCAGTAAATATAGCTGTGATGCCCTGTTACTCCTACCCCACCAAGATCCCCTCCGCATTGGTCTCCCCATCACAAAAGCCCGCGTCTCTGACTTATCGTCGCAACTTCGTTCTCTGACGTCGCGCGCCAAGTTCATGGATGTGACGAGGGACTTTGTGGTGCTTTTACGGGAACTCTGGGATGTAGTCATTTCCCCGATCGTGAAAATCCTTCAGGAGTCATGTCCCCCTCGATCTCACATCTGGTGGTGCCCGACCGCCGAGTTCTCTCTTCTTCCATTGCATGCCGCCGGCTCATATAGGAAGGGCCAACCGATTCTTTCCGATCTTTATATTTCTTCCTATACACCGACCCTGACAGCCCTCATTCGCGCTCGACAGAAAGGACCATTGGGCCCGCCCATGGAACAGCATCGTTTGTTGGTCGTAGGGCAGGCGCAGGCTCCAGGACAGAGCCAACTCGTCTCAGTGGCCACCGAACTATCCAGTATATCACAACGTATTAGATCTGTCGCGACGGTCACTTGTGTTCAGGATCAGGACGCAAAAATCACCAAGGTTGGTGAAGAACTGAACAAGAACGAGTTTGTTCACCTCGCCTGTCATGGGGTTCCGGATCGGAAGCGTCCTTTCGAATCTGGGTTTGCGTTGAACGACGGGTTGTTGAAGGTTGAAAACATCATGCGATACAATTTACAGGACGCTCGGTTTGCGTATCTGTCTGCTTGTCACACGACTGTCGGAGACGAAGAGAGTCCGGACGAGGTCATCCATCTTGCAGCGGCAATGCAGTTCGCCGGGTTCCGTTCTGTTATTGGGACGATGTGGGCTGTGGATGATGCGCACACGAACGAGATCACGTCCAAGTTTTATGAGAACATGATGGACGACGAGTCTGGTCGTCTTCATCATACTCGGGCAGCCCTGGCATTGCATAAGACGATGAGGAGTATTCGTTCAAGTAATATACCCTTCGATCAACGGATCCTCTACATACATATTGGTGCCTAGCGGATCTACTTTCCGGTGCGTACGTGTTTACCGTAGCGGGCCGTATTCTCGAATTGCTCGGGACGGGTAAATTGAGCCCCCTCTCATACATTCCTGAAGAAGAAATTGAACCTCGAGACGTTGGCGTCCTTCTACAGTTGGTTTACGTGACATCACAAGTTCTAACGCACATTCCTCGTCTTAATTAACATCCATTAGGTTGCGATAGCTGTAATCGAGCAGACGCTGTCTTCCAATCCCAGCCTCGGGTATATACTTCTCCAGTGATTGTTAAATGAATATCCCGGCGAGCTTGACCATGGAGAAACCATACGGTCGATTTCACATAGTCACGATCCAGCATTATATCCACGTGTATTGCGTTGGGTCACTCGGATCAGTCCGTCCCACTGTGTGTACCTGACCGAAAACACAATAACCACATGGGAAACGTGAAGGAAAGGGTAGCGTTGCCTGATTCTTCGTGAAGCTGATCCACCGTGAGTCTAACAATGTAAGTTAAATGAAGGTAACACGCACCGTGAGATGGACCGCCCCGTCGGAGGGTTGGGATGGATCGTTTGCTTGTTGCGCCTGATAGGATATGAGCCGCCGTGACGAGTTCTACCAGGAGCAGAAAAGACGCACTGGGCCCGCTTCCATTCCCGTTCCCGCGGCCGAGGGTTGAGATCGTTCGTTCGCTTGTTGCGTCTAGCAGGACGTGAGCTGTCGTGACGAGTCCTAGCATCACCAGAGAAGACATACAGTACTTGCTTCCTTTGGATCTGCTCGACCTCTACCTTTATGTGAAGCATCTTTCTTTGGATGGTTGGAAGTAGGAGCCTTGGCATGCGATTTCCGCTGTAACGTGTGACGAGTCCGTATATACATATTCGAGGAACAACACACCTGTGGTTTTACGAGGGATTTTGCAACGGCTCGCTAGAACAATATGTTAGGTAGACGCACTGCATCCAATTGTTGATCAAAGAGGACTCACTCGCTTACGTTGACCTGCGGCTATCCACGAAGGTCGCTCATCCACTCTCGCGGGCGAGCGGGAAGGAGATCGACGATCAGCAGGCTCGCGCGACTTCCCGGAAAGTTGATCGGATGCATGTAAAGGTGTATCTTTGTTACTCTTCCTCTTTCGCCACTTTGTGAATATCGAACGGCCTCGGTGTGGCTCGACGGTGTCGAGATCTTCCCCTGGACGTGCCTCTGGAGGGGGTGTCGTTGGTGGCGCACCTAACGGCGGTGATGTGACATGGGTCGAGTCAACTGGCAGTAACTCAGGCTCGTCCTCCCGGAGATGGGCAGAGGAGAGCGGGGAAGGTGGCTTCAGCAGGGTCAACACGGAAGGAGGAAAACGATGTAGTGATCACCAACCTCGTCGTAATTGAACCCGGGACCGGGCGCGCCTGACGGCACCTCGACCTATGCCATCGTGAGAACTCACTTTGAGAAGGAAAAGAACGATGTCATACGTCGAGAAGATCGCTGTTGCCATCTTCGCTGTGGGCCTCCGACCCGAGCAGGCTAGATTCTATATGATCTTGCTGTTGTATGTACATAACAAACGAATCAGCGTGACTCTCTCGGTAACAGAATGACAAAATACTACCGGCGTGGAGTCAGGCGGGTTGTCGTGATCGCCTGAGGTTGAAGGCTGTACGCCTTGTTGTACATCCTCACGAGTAGATGCCTATGTAGCTTGTCAATGTGCGGGACAGGATGATTGACATGCCGGGAGTACGAAGGCACAAATATAAGTTACTTACATTGAAAGGACCATACGAATCCGGGAGAATATTGTTCAGATGACGAATGGCGATTTTCCCGTCACGTCGTCCAGTCGCAAGATGGCTGCTGTCTAGAGACACAGCAATAGACCATACCTCTTCGCTGTCCTCGATGACAGAGCCAATCCGAGAGAGTGTTGATGTGTCGAGGAATGAGATTGAATGTGATGCAGAGGTAGCGATGAATTTGCCGTTGGCAGCGAGAGCAAGAGAGTGGACATGGCTGCTATTGTCGCCGTCATGGAGAACCAGCGATTCGGCGAGCTGGGACCCAGTGGAGATATCGAATGACCTGATTTTGTTGTCGCCGGATGTGGCGAAGATTTGTTGACCATCGCCTGACCACGCTAGGGGAGTGACCCCACCCCAGTCGGGCATGACAGTCTCAATTGTGATCAGCTCGTCGCCATTATGGCTGTCGAAGACGTGAATCGAGCGACCGTAGCAGGCCGTGGCGATATGGCTACCATTGGGGGAGAACTTGACACCAATGACATTATGGTCATGTTCGAGCGGGCCAACGAGTTGCTCTCCCGTTGGCATACTCCAGATACTCACTTCAGCATCTTCAGTCCCAGTGGCAAACCTGGTCGAATCCGCAGAGATGTCGACCGCGTACATCCAGCTTCGGCCCTCCACATCAATGACCTTTTTACGTATCTCCGCATCCCACACGCTTGCCCCCTTCGTCGTCCCACACACTATCCACTTGTTGTCTCTCGACACTGAAATGGCGTTCATATTCATTCCTGTTTGCTTCCCCACCTCTTGACCATCCGTGAGTCGCCATCGTTGAATCCCACCCCTGCCGCCCAAAAGATGCTTTCCATCAGGCTGGAATGCGACCACGTCTACCCAACCGGAGCGACCAGTGTCAAGTACCATCATTATTTGGTCTTACTGAATCGTCAACGTTGCTCAATCACTCTCCGGAGCTGCTACTCACCAGTATTCGTCGTCGACATCTTTAGCGATAGTGCACAATCGTCGGTGTAGAAATGACAAGGAAAGAGTGTTTCGGTTCACTCGTGTCGCACATCAACACGTTTCCTTGTTCTCAATATGGTCTGTTCGCGCAGGCGCTTCATGTCTTTGGCGCTTATTCATACTCGGATACTAGCTACGTGACCTGGTTGCAACGACCAGGCAAGCAGTCAACATCGGCCAATCTTTCCCTCGTTGCCACGCAGAGTCTCATCTTGGCACTTGCGAGTGCTCGTCGTCTCTCGGCTGCAGGTGTCGGTTCACGATGAGCGTACAATCCGCGTTAGACCAACTCGCGACGTGCCGCGCACAAACCACGTTGGACGCTCCCGAACAGGAAGCATTCATGCTCCGGCAGAATGTCCTCTACAAGATTAGAGATGAATGTATGTCAGCCAAAGTTTGTGATTGCTCGTCGTGTCCCGGCTGCACCACTCAGTTCGTGACAAGTGTACAATCCACATTGGGCCAACTTGCGACACACCACGCACAAAATAAGGCACGTTCTCGACAAGGGCAAGGGCGCACTCAAACTCCAGAGGAATGTTCCCCGTAAGATGGGAACCGAATGTATGTATGTGCACGCACTCAAACCACCTCACACTCACATGTAGCGGTACCCTTCGGTCCCTCATGATGTCAGCTGTACCACGGCGCCAATGGAAGAAATATATGTTCGTGCTATTGTTGCTGCGCCGTTGCGATCCGCGTTTACCCCGGCAGACGGATTAGCGGGCTTGACTTGGACCGGGTTCGTGGCTCACCAAGGGTGATTACAATCACGTTGGCGAGGCAGAGTTGTACCAAGGGTCGCATCATCGGCAAGGTCCACGGGTGTGTCTCGTATCATTTTTGGATGCTGATTTCGTTGGTGCTTTCTTATTCTTCGTTTTTTTTCCTCCCAACGTCTTGTCAGCTAGATTTGGAATATTACCTCCTGGCCATGGTGTCTTTGACGAATGGCGCGTGGCTTAGATTTGTCCATAGACTGGTGGTCGTAGTGTGGTCTCGTACATCCATAAAGTATTCCTGCATCATCCAACCAGCATTGGACCTTGTCGTCGAAGTCGAAGTCAAACTTAGGCCAATATCCTCCCACCAACAGGTCCCCCAGGACGGTCGTCCCGCTCATCGTTGGGGAATTGTCGTGCGTATGGCTGCGGTTACACTGGCCGCAGCCTTACCCAACAGTCCTAGCTCGCCAGGCCTTTTTGATTTTCAGGCTTTCCATTAGCAGATCGTGAACATTCAGCTTGGCAGCAACGCTGGATCGGCTTTCCTTTTCCAAGAAAATGCAAATCTGCATAAACAAAATTTCGTGTCCTAAACGGGAACTCAACGTCAACACCGCTTTTGAAAGCTTCCTGAAAGTCTACGTACTGAAGGCTCGAGAAAGGAAATATACTATCCTCTACGAGTCCTCACTTTCATCCACAGGATGGACTTGTTCTAAGCCAACCAAACGCGGGTGGCATCAGCGCGATGCACACCACACCTAGTGCGCTTTGGCAATTTTTCGGAACCACCGTTGCTAATTTCGTCCTCGGACCATTGCGATCGACGCCACAATCCTTTCAGAATATCACTATCACAAGGTCTCTTTGTCGTCCACACCACACAATGGACCTCTCCTCCCCACGCTCGCCTTTGAGCTTCCCATTCACCATCTCTTTGGTAGATACATGGTCACAGATGGTGCTTTGACGCCATACTCGAGGTATAAAGACCTCGATCTTCAACATGAGTTGGCAAGCTCAAAGAAACATCTCCAATCACCTCTAGTCGTTTTCTATCTCCATCGTACTCATGCCTGTAGATCACTCCGGTTTTTGGTCCCCACCCACCACCGTCCACCCAACAGAACTCCACGCACCTTTTCCTCCGGGATATACCCACCACGGCTCGATCCCCGCACCCACTACCCAGACCCCGAGAGAGCTCGTGGAAAGGTTGTACTTCGCGAGGCGCAATGAGCCTGACTGGACAGACCCGAATGGCGCGCTGAACCTACAGGTGGAATCTCACCAGAAGTATCCCCAAAACGCCATCTTCCCCATCGGCTCATCGGGCCTGGTAGCTACATGGCCGCGCCCTGACGGTCTCGCGGCGGTGCCGGTGCCAGTGTGTGGTGAGGGCTTCACCTCGAACAGACGCCAGGTCGTGATTGAGTTTAAAAACTGGGATAGAGGACGTCCTTCGAAAGGTGCGTTTCTGATGCTGATTTGAGCTGTACATGTGAATTGATCAAAGGGACGTACGTGTAGGGATTTCCTTGACTGACATCCTTACAATGAATAACATGGACGACTTTCGAGGAGCGGGAGATATTCTCGAAAAAATCAGGGGGAAGGTCCTCGATTTTATTATCTCGGTGAGTGACAGCGAAATGTGGACGAGAATTATGTTAGCGTCGATGGGTAACTGATTGCGTACGTATTTGTAGTGGCCCGGGTATCAGCCCGAACGATCCACGATTTGGACTGTTTCAAGCAACGGCGGGCCGTTGACGCGATTCGACCTCGGACAGCAACTTGCGATAGCGTATGCGCGTTTCTTCGGGGTACGTCTCTCCACACTTCCCATGCCGCTTTTCTGTGCAACTCACTGCGTCATCCTCTTTTTCTTAGAAAGTCGAGAAGGAAAGAATGATGCCGAGAGAAGTCGGCTTTTTCAATATCGCGCTTCACCAAGGCCCGCATTCGAGATCGGACTCGTTGGGTGTGCAGCTGACGCAACTTCATCTCGTTCAATTCCGCAGCACGGTTGGCGGGAACTGGGTTGCAGACATCGAGATCGTGTAGATTCGTATACTTGTTGGCTAAATTGGACGCTAAAAGCACCCGTCACGTATGTCTGCTATCACTACCTCGACCAACTTACTACGCACACTCTTTTACTTATTCCTGTAGCGTCAAAAGGCCTTTTACCTAGACTTGATACTCACGTTCTTTACGAATCCCACACTTTCATCTACCAAATAGTATTGTTCTAAGCAAAAGGGGGGGAACTCTCGTGACGGGCGACGTTCAAGTTGGGATTGCCAGACTTGCTCCGACTCGGACGTAGCGATGGACGTCCAACAAAATCGATCGACGATCTCTGGGTGTACCACACATATGCCCGGGAGGAGGGCTACGCGGTGCATGATATCTCACCTCGGCAAGTTTTTTCTTGTACAGTCTGCCCGTCGGGACAAGACGGCACGAGTCTTGTAGTTACATACCAATCAAGTTAGAAGGTGATAGTACAGTGTCAGTCTAGGTAATAACATAACTTCGCGTTCATATCCACCCCATAATGTTAATGCTAACCCCAAGTTATGGGATCTACCCCCCGCGTCCTACATGATTTGTCCCCAAGGGCGATCAAACGGCCATTGCCAACGCCAACAGTTTCTCAAAGTTGGGTGTGCCGAAACCGGTCACTGCATGGAGGTATCAATCAGACCAAATTCAACATATGCTTATAGCTTGGAGTATTGGATGTCCATCGTTCCGGGGACCCGAGAAACCGGTAGCCCGGAAGCAACGACGCGCCAAGACGGAAATGAAACCGACGACGTACCGGGATCCCAACCAATAGTTGCGTTGAAGCCCTCCGTGCCACATCCAGGGTTGTTGCCCTCCGTGATATCGTTCAATGCAGTGTACCCCGTCTCGTAAAGCCACGGGTTCAGGAAGCCCAGAGAAGGCTTACCGGCACTGAGCCGTGCATCGTTGAGCATGGAAACGAAGGAGGCAAAGGTGGGAGAGGAGCAGGACGTGCCGGCGACGTAGCCTGGTTGACCTTGGTAGACGATGAGGAAGTTCCAGGCTTGCGCAGCGACATCGGGGATACCCTTTGCAGAAGGAGGGTGTTAGTGGGCAAGTCTAGGCTAGATCCGTCATCTGGGATGGACAGGTGCTTACACGGCCATAGCTAGAGCGTTGTTAGTCAACTTTTATCGTGAAACGGGGGTGGGAGATACTTACGGGTTGTACAGGCCCTCGTAGGTTCCAGGAGCGAGTGTCTCCAAGTACTTGCTTACTGCCACGTCCTGGTAAGTAGGTCGAGGGAACTGGTGACGAAGTTGATCAGCTTGACGGTAGAAAATAGTTATGAGGATGAACGCACGTAGTTGCTGAAGCCTCCGCCAGAGAAGAAGACAGCAGTTTCAGGGATGTAGTTGGTACCTCCGACAGATGTCACACTGGGTGCATTCAAACCCGTTCAGAGGATCCTACACACTCGTTAGGATATACTCACTATGGGCAAGCGGCGGGGAACTCGGGGAGGAACACAGTCTTGTTGGTACCAGTGTTGGAGAAACATTGTTGGGTCGCTGGGTCTGCGTCACCATCCCCGACACCGCCGTCACCGGACGAGAACAAGAGGGAGACACCACGGACGCCAAGGGCGGCAAAACCAGTACAGACACGGCTAGCATAGGTGTATGGAACTGCCTGTGGTCAGAGTATGCCAGCCAATAACTGAAAAAAAAAGTACCCGTCTGCTCATCGTCCCCATAACTGGTGGAAATGGTCTGAGGGAGGTATAGTTGAGAGGACACATAATCCAACCACTGTAATCAACAATGAAGTGAAGTTCAGGCGAATTGCGATAGTGGACAAGACATGAAACGAACGTTAGCGTATGGTTCATTAGTATCCGTCGGAGTGACTGCGTCAGGAATGTAAGGGGGTGAACCGCCAGTCGAGTAAAATGTTGCGGGAGTCGGGTATGTCAGCCCATAAGCAAACTGAGTGTCCAAGTTGGCTTCAACGCCAGCGGCGGCGTAAGTCTGGTTGTTCAAGCCGCCTGGGCATATTCTCAGCGAGCTGGCTGTTGTCCAAGGTTAAGATATTCTTACCATTTATGGACACAAAGGTATAGTTGGATCCGTATGCTGTAGGGTTCTCCAGCTGGAAGAATTGCTGGAGATCCTGGTTGTTGGCATACTGCTCGAGGTAAGCGGTAACGGCGATCTGGTTACCGTTGGTGGCAGAGGTGTTGTATCCGACAGCGTTGTAAAGCTGTCTGAGACAGGTGATGGTGATCTATAAAACCGAATCGTTAGATGACTTCAGGTACCAAATCGTGCTGTCGTACCGTGCCGTTACAGCTGGCATCGACTGGGTTTCCAGCCGGCCCAGTAAGCGTGCCGGTGGAGGGACTTTGTGAGCCAGACGATGCCGCATTTGACCAATGTAGGGTACTCCTGAATGGCCTGAGGCGAGTGAACATTGTTGTTGGTTGGATCAGCTCGACATGTTCGTCCAAGCTCTCTGGAAGACTGTAGCTGGTTGTTCTGACGATACTCTCCCCGCTGTCCGAGTGAGTATAGACGTGGTATTTCTGGGTTCCTCCGTTTGGGTATATTAGGACAGAGAGAAAACGATAATCCTCACAGTGTTTAGCATTTCCTCCGCAAGGGCAACCGGGACGCGAATAGTAATCCAATCTTGCGCCGATGAACGGTAGAGGTGTTCTTCTTCGATACCATGTGAGGACAACCATTCACTGACTACATCGAGCGTCTCAGGATGCGGTGCCATCAGTGCCTCGGTCTCCTCCTTGGACAAGTATGCACCATAGCGCTCGTGCTTGGGATTGCTAACTTCCCACAGGTGCTTCTCGAGGGTGGGGAAATGTGGCTGAGGAAGCGCGATCTTGAGCTCTATCGGATGGTCCGAAGGTGCAGGGCCGTTTCTGAGCCAACCGCGAGGAGGGCCTTCGATGCTCTCCTTGATCTTATGCGGGGTGTCCTTATATTGACCCGCCCTGGCGAGGGCGGCCGCGATTGGAAGGGCAAGGAGTGATAGTCGCATCGTTGGCTCGGGGTCAAATGGACGGAAGGCGGGGGTCAATACACCCGCGATAATGTAGACTTGGGCGGACCGCCATGCTCGTTATATACAGCATAATTCCTGTCTTGTGCCCAACGTCGACCACTTTCGGCTGCCGTGATTATAGGATTTGGCCAACTGAGCACATTGGTAGGCCTGCGACCGGTCTCACTGGCAAAACGGAAAGACCGGCCAAAAATGACAAGACGGGTCTTATCGCTCTTGGAATAGATGGAGAACATATGGCGCTCGTGCGAACGTGAGCACCAGGCCACACTTCTTGATTCTCACCGGGATTGTGCATGTTGCAGAAAGGCCATCAGATGTCCTGAAATGCGGTTCCTGCTCGTATGAGGCACCGGGTAGGAGTGGGAAAAAAACTCACATGGCACGGTCCACGGACGAAGGGGTTGTAAGTGGCCGTGGATGGCTAAGCGTGTATACACCTTGTCCTCTAGGAGGTAATTTCTGTAAGTCATAAGGACCTAGCTGCAAATTTAGAGCCGAAGCCACTGAGACCGTATGCCAGAAATCTGGGATTGTGCCGTGAGGATTGCGTGAGGAAGTAAGGAAAGTTGGTGAGAGGGTTGGAAATTTGCATAATTCTAAAGTTGGCTCTTAGCCCATGTGGAATGAAAACCACGCGGGCTAGTTCTGCCCGGCCCCGGATCAAGATATTATCGCTCCAAACAGCCTCGGACAAGGGGATGAAGAAGCTGAAAGCCTGAAACAAAAAGTAATGCCAAGGACTTCTATGTAGCACCGAGGGAATTCGTGCGTGAACGTATGGGATTGAGTCGTCACCCAGGCCAACACAATCAAAAGCGGTTACCGGTATGACCGACCTAAATCTTGGACAAAACTGAATCTGGAGCACTCCAGAGCGGTCTAGATTCCGTTTTGTCCAACGTTTACGCCAGTCTTCAATCTTGCTAACCACGTTGTGCAAGAGAACGGGGATCGTACATACAGTATGGCGAATAGAGGGATGGGATGACGAAGACCTGCGTTGGCGTAGATCTGGCGTAGAACAAGCATCTAAAAGTCAGGCTACACTTAGCGAGGCAAGCCCTCACCTCAGAAACAAATTTGCTGGTTTCGTGTATAGCCGACATGTTTTCTTGCTACCCGTCCTCCAATTACAGCTGTGACAGCTTTCCACGGCCTGTGGTAGAGTCGCCAAGCGATAACGTTAAATACTGTCTTTGCAGATGGGGGACTGTTAAGCGAAGGAAACAGAAACCAAAGTCACCGCCGAGTTAGATATGTTAGATATATTAGTCAGCAACTTCATAACTGACGCGCTGCCAAAGATGATCGAACATCAATGATGCTCGCGACGCGTCCCTCGTTGACCCGACTCTCTCTCTCTCGCAGGTCCGTGCACACATCCACAGACGACACTCGTCATCTCCTCCGTGAGCTCCTCCGCGAGACCGCACAGTCCGTCGCCGTCGTCACCGCCCTCCTCCCCGCCAATCCCGCCCGACACCCATCGACGCCAGCCAGCACTCCCACATACCACGGCGCGACCCTCTCCTCCTTTACCTCCATCGCACTCGACCCACTCCCCCTCGTCGCCTTCTCCCTCCGCGTCCCCTCCCGAATGGCATCCGCGCTCAACACACACGTCTCTTCATCCCAACCCCCACCCTCGCACTCCCCCCCAGCCCACCTCATCATCAACATCCTCTCCGCAGCCCAACCCCACCTCGCACACCGCTTCGCCCGACCCGACCTCCACCACCACCCGTTCCAAGACCCACGCGTCCCCTACACACCCTCCCCCGACGGCCTCCCCATTCTCTCCGGCGCACTCGGCGCGCTATCCTGTCGCCTCGTCGGTCCCTCGTTGCCGCTCGCCCACCTGCGCGGGTCACAGTCACGCGCGTTCGACAACGAACCAGCGGCAGGACCGAGCGTGGCTGGTGGAGAGGAAGAGGTTCAGCAGGTGTCTGCGCGGACGGGGTTGGCTTCAGAGTTGTTCATCGCGAGGGTGGTTCGCGTGGAATGCGTACCTCCACTGGAGGACGGTGAGCAAGACGGCACGGGGCTGCACAGATTGCCGCTTCTCTATCACCGACGTCGATACACGACCGTGGGGGAATCATAGCATGGAGATTCGGTTGTTGCTGGAGCCTAGAGTCGTTATGATACCAACGCATTCATCAGGTATATATACAGCGTGTCTAATAAGTACATGGCACCCACGGGCGTGGGTGTCATTGTCAAATGCCCAACAAAGCATGCCCGAAAGCGTTTACATCCTCATCACCGAAAACAATGCGCCAAGATCAACCCAGCGTCGACCACATTGGTTAATGTACTTGTAGACCGTGACGCTCATCGCCTGTAAAAACGTCAGGTTGGTCAATGCCAGATTGCGAACTTCCTCTAGGGACACTCCCGTGAGTCGAGCTTCATTCCGCCTAAAAAGAAAAGAAAGAGTGCATACCAAAATGTGCACTCCCAATCGCCGCCTTTTCGGCCTTTTCCGGGTCGAACAACATCGCAAAGTATCGCAACTGATTGTACAGTTCGACGGACGAGTACTCGAACAGAGCGTTTCCGCGACATCCCGGTCGCACACAACGGCGACCATACACGCCCATCGAACGCGTCCGGTGTCCACACGTCGCATCATCGCAGACCGTCCACCCTTCGTAATACCGTCCGATACAAGCGCGTATCTGGACCTCGAGTTGCGTCTGCAGACTGGCTTGCCCAAATCGGTGGTTGCATGCTGGACAAATAGGGCCAGAGGGCTGCAAGATCGACGACTGTATGCACATGGGCACGTGCTCGGTGAGGTTGTCTGATGATGTGTAGAACGGTACAACTTACCTCTCGTTCCCATATAGGCGAGAACGACATCTGCCCTTGGCATCCCCGACACCGGACGAGAAACGGTTCAGAGTTTCGGAACCGTTCTGCATCAGAAACCTGTGAGTCGAGTGTGGTGAGTGCTGAACCCGCCTCAGATCCTCCAGAGACTTTGTAACGCCCAGGATCGAGTCCTTCACCGCTGTCAGTCAAAACAGGTTTCGGAGTGACACATCAACTCACCGAGGCATTCAGCCAACCGCACCCTGTCAGTCCCCTCGATGGGATCGCACAAACGTTCGATGGGCGGTAACACTTGGTGTGCCAAATAATGCTCGTAATCGATACTGAACTCGTTGGTCGCCGCTTTCTTCAGCTCATCAGGGTGCTTTGCACGATCCGCTTGAGCACTCTTAGCGCTTTCATCTCCAGGAGATACGCAGAAGATGTACGGAATGACGTCCCCCACGCGTGCGCTTCCACCCTTTGCTTTCATACGCAAGGCGACCTGGACATGTGGCTGACTCTTCGAATCAGGGTAGTCCTCAGGATTTTTACCCAATCGCTACGAAATCATATTTGTCAGTGCCATCAGAGAGGGTTTAACAAATCACACACCTTGAAAACGATGAAATCGTCCACCTTGACCTTGCCAGACCGCACGTTGGACCCAATGGTAGCCAGATACTCGTGAATGTTTTCTACGACGATCTCCGTCGCTTCTCCCGATAAAATCTGATCCAGGACATATCTGCCGAACCGCATCCAGTCAATATGTATGTACCAAATGGCATACCGAGACCACCCACTGAGAGACATTCTTTGATAAGGCGCAATATTCTCTACGCTTCATGTCCAGACCTTTGACCTCCGTGGAGGTGCGCGACCCATCCTCGACTTTGATAGCAGCGTATTTCTTCTTCTGGAGGAGCAACAATCGCGCAAACACGCCGTCCAAGTCGATCTCGAGGAGTTTGTACCGATCATTGACGGCTTTTTTTAAATCTGCGGAAATCTTGAGGGCGTCGGAGAGCTCGGTGACGTTGGAGTTGACAAAGACGGAATCGGTGTCTCCGTAGACGACCTGAGAAGGAATTATCATTCGAAGGCAGCTCCGACAAGCAAAGGGTATTTATCGCTCACGTCCAGCTGTAGACTTTCGGCCAATTCACGGGTGTGGGTCAAGATCTCTCGTCCTTTGAACGTCGTGAGGGCGGCGAGGGGACGTGCGTAGAATCTAGAGTATTCGAAGCCGAGACACCCGTACATACTGTTGGCGGTGAGCTTGAGCGCCTGTTGTTTGATGTCGTACTAAGTTGTGCCCAAGTATGGTTAGTCCTTGGCTTTATGCACCCAGTCATTCCGTTACCTGAAGCAGCTTCGCATGAGTTATCGAGCGATCCTTCATCAGAGATTTGACTTGTCTGCGGCGCTGCACGAGCGTTGCAATGAGCCGAGGTAAGACACCCTGTGGCACTTCAGAGCTCGGAGGTTCTGGGATCTTGTCCTCTCCCTCCTTTAAACACATCAGACACGCAAACCCAGATCAAAACAGAGACCACGTACATCCTCCACTACCCGATCCACGGTCGTAAAATCAATATTATACTCCTGAATGATACTGGGATAGAGCGAATTGAAATCCATGACTAATATGAACTTGTCCCACAAGCCACGCTTGGGTTCAAACACCAAACCACCCTTGTACTTGTCTCGTTTGCTCTTGCTTGTCTTCGTCGCGCCGCCCTCGCCGTCGGCATCATCGGCTTCGGGCTCGATCCTGGGAACTTTTTTGCCAAAGGTCTTGTCGGGGCAGACGTACTTGAGTTTATGGAACTCATGGAGCAGAATGTATTCGTTACGTTCTGCGCGTCCACCGTTCAAGGTCTTGTTCCTAAAGAAATTGCGTAGTTGGTTAAGCTTCGGTAGTATACCAATGGACTAAATACTCACCAAGCGTTCCCAGCAAGATTGGTCAGTTGTCTCGTCAATGGTAGTATCTGCACCTTGGACGCGATGGCCATCTGGTAATGGGCGTCGAGTTCACAGTGCCGCACGAACGTCATAAGCATATCCGGCGAAGAAACGCTTCCGTCAAAGTATGCCGCAGTATCGTCTGGGTCAATATCTTGTCGTTCAGACTTGAGGTGCGTCTTGCACATTTCGCCGAGAGACCATGTCGTCGATGAGATCATACTCTATGTATGAAAGGGATCAGCAAAAGGCCATATGAGAATAGTGGTAGCGTACGCGTGCACCGTCACTGGCGAGGTCACATAGTAGTCTGCCAGATAGGAACTTGATATTCGTTCCTTGTCTTCCGATCGGAATCCATTTCGCCCTCCGGAATCGTCCAAGGCGAGACCAGTGTTCGGCTTTGAGGTCTTTCATCCGTCCTAAAAGGACGTCAAGAGAAACACCCAGGAAGTCGTGGCCCACCAAAACATCAGGGTCTGCTTTGAACAACGTGACTAGAAGGGGAGACAATCAGAACACTCCGTCATTCACGAACGACTGAACTACTTGCCAAGAAGGCTGTTGAGAAGCATACGCTCATTCGCCACAGGGGATATCATACCCTTCCCGTTGACTTTGGCCCGGGTTTCAAAGTTGGAAGGAAATCTGTCCAGAGGACGTACGAATGTATGCACTGAGCAGGGCAACTGCTCTGGCGGTGTCGGGTCGTCCAACTGTACTGCGGACTGAAATCAAAATGTTTCCAGACCACGTTGGGGATCGAAACCTACCATCACGCCAGATCCGTCCAGAAATACAGACTACTTCACGTTTGTTTTCGCGGTGGTTCACGACTGTACGCACAGCTAGACTCATGATAGTCAGGGGAGGTGGTTCCGGAGCACCGTCGCCTATCGGGATCACATCCTTTGGATCAGAGACACTTGCTTCAAGCTTACACCAAGAGATCTGGGCACCAAAGTCAATGAGGAACGGAACGGGTGTTGTAATTGCATACGCCTTGATTTTCCACGACGGCGTTCTTTATTGTCAACCAACAAGGTCCCATAATCTTCCGCTTTAGAACGAACGACTCGAATATGCTCTTGTTTGTACCAAAGATCTTGTAGATATTTGGCGAACAAGCGTCCATGGGGATTTGCGGCCCTGTGGACGTTTAGTCTACACACCCGGTTCATCAGCTTATCACTCGCCTTCATACGAGTACACGACTTTCATCCACTCCGTTTCCTTTGGGATCTCTTTATAGTCAAAGGCGTACTTCCGTGTCACCCAACGTGCTTTCCAGCTTTTTATCCCTATTTCTCGGCGTATCCTCTCAAAGTCACTGTACACATCCCCTTTTTCTGGTACGACGTCGGTCTCCACCATCTCCACATGGCCATCCTCGGTCTCGTCCTGGACGACACGCAGCGGTCGAGGTAGTACAAATAAATTGCGCTCGATTCCCTGAATGGAAAGGCAGGCGGACGCCCAGGTATCGGAAGTCTTGTCTTTCACTTTGCCGATGAGATAGAGTTTACCGCCGTGTTCGAGATAGTCTAACCAAAACATGTGTAAACTACCATCGTCCTCAAGGGCACTAATGGATGTCTTGGAAGAGAACGCGGGCTTGGATCCCAGGGTGTCTTCGGAAACAACAGCGAGGGAGTCGTACATGGAAAGCCACGATGGAGCGGTTAGATCTTCCTTCTTCGGCGTGTTTGCACCATTAGGAACGGGTCTAGAGTCGAGTTTAACTGTCGATGGTTCCTTCTTGGCGGGAACACTAGGCTTGACATCTATGTCGTCGAGATCCATGAAGTCGTTCATATCGATGTCCGAGAAGTCCATGGACGCGTCGAATGCATCCTCTGCGCCGCTATCAACCTCCAACTTGCCCATACGTTCGATAGCAGGCGTCACCACCGATGTGCTGTTGGCCACACGCGCTTTCTTCTTCGGGCTCATCATTGATGTATAATCCTCGAAATCGCTTGACGGCGGATTAGACGAAGGTCCGTCATCCCCAGCCCCATCAGACGAATATGCGTTGTAGGTGTCGATGTTCTTTCGGTACGGCACTGGCGAAGAGGAACGATCTGGTATGGGGTCATCATAATCCAAGACGGGTGAAGGCTTTCGCTTCTTTGATCGCACGGGGGCTGGGATGGGCGCCGTGTCAATGCCTCCCAACAGGTTGGCCATGAAATCTTCCTCTTGCTCCGCGGATACAGCTGGACGGTACGCGCTTATAGAGGGCTTAGCAGCTGGCGGGGGTGCCTTCGGCTTGGTCTTTGCCTTCGCGGATGCTCCGGTTGCCTTTTTCTTGGCTGTTTGATAATCCAGGATAAGAATACGATCAGCAATTTGAGGCATACGTACAACTCTTGCGACTCCGCAGGTCCTCTTCCTCGTCGTCTTCCGCGTCTGCATCATCCTGGCCTGTCCAATCATCCATGCCGTTATCCATGTACCCGCCTATTCCATCGTCCACGACAAAGTCGTCCCTTTGAAGCCTGCCCTTGACGATGCTCTTGTACTGGTCTTCGGTGACCTCGTCGTACAACGCGACATCTTCCTCGGGCTGATTGACGCGTCAAGACACGATCGAGCAGAAGATGTGATATGCACACCTTCCACTTCCTAGTCCCACCTTCTCGAGCGCGTTTATACTCTGCAAGCTTATCGACATTGCCCTTTGTTCGTCGTGATCGTTCTGCCATCGTCGTCGTCGTCGCGGTCGCGGTCACTGAGAGAATTCACGCCACAAACGCGTGATGGTATTCATACTCCGACATTCGCGGAGATTTTGATCATTCTCGGCATTGGTGCCGAACATAAGCAGTCTATCGTTTGTACAATGTTGCCATCGAGGCTGGTTGGTGGTCTCCGTCCAGCATGGCGCTCTGCCAGAACACTTTCAAGGTTCTCGTATCCGGTGAAAGTGCAGCATCGACTGGGGGCTTTTCGTGCAAACGGGTCTGCTGCCAGCCTTGCTAAAACGCAGGGTGAACCATCGAAATCACCACTCACTTCAGAAACTTCAGATCAGATTCAGCTTGATCCTCCGGAGCCTCGTCTTGCTATCGCATTCACGTGTACAGCTGACGGGTGTAACCATCGTTCAGCACACACCTTCACTAAACGTGCCTATGAACGCGGAATCGTTCTTATTCAATGTCCAAGTTGCAAGAACCGGTGCGGAAGCACTCGTTTGTTGCTTTATGGTCCATGCTCACCTTGTATCTTTGTGAACAGTCATTTA
>JBBPRF010000230.1:0-36867 GCA_038092875.1 Lanmaoa pseudosensibilis
CGATGCTGAACGATCCCGTTCTACTCTGCTAGGTCAATGGCTCACAATGAATCCAAGTACCTAAACTCCCATGAGTTCATCCCCGAGCGCTTCCTCAACGATGACGGCACACTCAATTCCGATGACCTCGAACACGTCACATTCGGATTCGGCCGGCGCATTTGCGTCGGGAGGCACTTTGCGGATACGTCTGTGTGGTCTGTGATTGTCAAGATATTGGCTGCGTTCACGATCGAGAAGGCCAGGGACGAAAGTGGGGTGGAAATTCCTGTAGAACCGCGATTCTCCAGCGGCGTCGCCATGTAAGTAACCGCGTTCGAGGTCGTCCGTGTACTGGGCAGGTTTGCTGATCGCGATTTTGCGCCGTACGGTTGTAGACACCCACTCCCGTTCCGATGCAATATCGTACCTAGAATGGATACAGAGAAGCTGGAACGGCTGATCGAGGCAAGTACTGCCTAGGGTAACATTATCTAGCCTCCTCCGCTAGGAAACCAAAGGAGTTGTTCTCCGGACACGTTTGTGTTGTTATGTAGCAACTAACTAGTCTAGTTCTCCATGTAGCCCATTTATCTGTATCTGGACCATACAATACAGTTTGCAGCGGAAATGAGAACTTTAATGAAGACCACTGAATATAATAATTTTGGTGAGAACCCAGTGTGCTGGCATTGTGATAGCATCATCCGCGGCCGGATCCCAATCGATGCGTGTCACGGAATCGATGCAGGTAGTACGTGGATCTGGGGTATCTTAGTCACTCGACATTCCCCCAAAGGAGGGGTGAAACGAGACCAACCAAACTTGGAATGAAGGGGGAGATTACCAACTCTTGGCACAGTAAGTGATAGTGTTGCCGGAAGGTGAGGTTGAGGCTTCGTATGGTCAGAACGACAGTCTTCTGATCCCGAAGTTTTGGTCTAGTTTGGGGAGACTAAGGTTGAGGTACCCTGAGGTGCGAGAGGAGAGCCTCCATTGAGGATCCAATTGTGATGCTGACGGAGCAGTGAATGCATGGGTCATGGAATCATTGGAATGGCCATCCAGTGGCCAGCCTGTGGTGAACAATGCGGAAGAGTAAACCGGCCATTATGCGCTTCCTAGCTTGATCAATGACTTGTTGACATTGCAAATACACGGTCAGTAGCCACAACGATACGAAGATGCAAGGTGACTGTATTATAACCACGATCAGTTCCGTTCTAAATGTGAATGCAGTCGATTTTAGATCCAACTCGAACACGACCGGATTGTAACTGTAGGTTTGCTGGAGGGCTGGGTTGAGGCGAGGTAAACCTCAACGACCGAATTTGGTAGAATCTGAGGTACACCTCACATTCCGGCAACACCGTGATCGATAAAGTGCTTGAGCTATGATGGGTCTATCATATCCTTCCGCTCTCAGCCTAGAGCCACTCAATCCCTGTTTATCAGGTGGTGCCGAACTTACAAGTGGTAGCGGTCCAGGCACCGTTCCTGGTCCTTTCTAGCCTCGCGTTGCGGGTGACTCTGACTCATGTCACTGCCACTCAAAAGTTCAATGGACGCGTTCGGACTTCGTGCCCATTCGCCCTCCTACCTTTCGTTCCCTGCCACTCCAACCTGCTACCAAAAACGCTGGTTTACACGCGTGGTCGAGCCCAGAGTCTGTTGATGCAGTAGCGCCAAGCAACCCGTTGCCGCTTTGTATAACTAGGGTCAGTGGCTCCATAATGGAATCGAACCCAAAGGGCCGAACTCCATCAATTCCATCATCGACGGCGGCGGCACGCTTGATTCAGACTATACCGAACTTCTCGCCCGTCGGGTTTGGTCTCCACACACATCTGTGTCAGGGAGGGGAGCACTTTTGAGAACACGATCGTATGGTCCGTGATAGCCAGAAGAAAGCCGGCCGGGAATAGGGACAGAGATGGATTTGGGAAAGGCTGGCACGAGGTGATTGAGCCTGAGGCCACTCCACTGATTCTTCTGGCTTTGGACCACGGGTGCCCGGGTGCCCGGGTGCCCCCTCTTTGTTTAGAAAATTATGGAGGTCGTCCTGTCCTTTTGCTGGCCCCACCCCGAAACTCTCCGCTTCTCGATAGCAATTACCCAATAAACGACTATCTGCACGCACACACGTACGTGAAGTAAGGAGTTGGCTCCAGCAAAACCCTGACGACGTAACGAAGGCACCTCCTTTTGCACGCGGCTACTAGTACAGCACATGTTCACCACAATCGACCCGTTGAAGCTTTTCATGATGCCGATCGCATGCGGCGAGGTAATGTACATTGGCTGAGAGTTCCGGGCTCGAATGTAATTTACTTAAATCGCTTTCCGAGACCTGTTTTCTTCATCGACGTTCCAAGGAATCCAAGCTCCACGCACGGCGTTGTTGTCCCGTCACCGCGACCACGCCATGCTCAATAAACGCACTGTGAATTTAATGAGTTATGGCAACATACATTCACCGCTCGGCTTTGTCTTGACCTCATCTGGCCATACCACGCCCCAATGAACGCACTCGATTTTTTTCTTTTTTTTTCGTATCGAGTCTTTACCCTGTGGCACGCATTCCTTCTTTGGCATCACCACTTTACCACTTTACTTGTATAACCGTCCCCTGAGTCAATTATCCCATACGGTGTGCCACTGGTACTGTGACCTTTGGTTCGGCCCGTTCGGGACCCTGCCCAGCAGGCACGTCGCATGCAATGAATTCACTTTCGGACCGACAGCCACAGGAAACCTTGATGGTCATCGTCCCTGTTACATCAAAATATTTGGATCAATGATGATCAACCAGTCAGACTCACGTCATCGACAGGAACACCAAGGCACGTCACCACACAATTCAGAAATGCGAGGGAACAAGCAGGAAATCGATTGGTCCCAAGAGTCGTCTTACAAGATACCAAGGCAAGGACAACGGACGACTCCTCCAGAACCACCAACAGTTTGATCCCGATCCTTGCTCGTCCTTCGACTACCATCACCACCACCACCACCACCACCACCACCGCCACATTGAATCATCCGACCCACAGACACGATCCGTCAACCTCTCACGCGACACACCACCTCGATCCACAATACAGCAAATGGGGGGGAAGAGGGAAGAGGGAGGGGGGAGGGGGGGGAGGTGAAAAACGAGATGTCACGTCCAGACTAGGAACGAAAGAAAAAAGAGTAGCCTATAATATATATAAGAGTGGGTTGGGAACACATACACACACAGTAGGGAGAAGGGCGATGGAATGGCCAAAAGCTGTAGCGGACCCCGACGATGGAGGAAGAGACCGAGAAAATAAAAAGGATGGACTCCCCCTCTAAGAAAGCGACAACGATGGCGATATTTGGACGACGACGACAAGACCGAGAACGGCGAAACGTGGTTTAGTTACCGGCGACTGCAAATCGGATGACAACCCCTCCTACCACCACCACCACCCCCGACCCGACAACGGCACAAGACTCCCGTAGCGAGACACTTCATCGGCCGACAGGAGTTCCTCGATACGCGGCTTGATTAGCGTATCCACCACGCGAGGGAGCGTGTGGTTGTACCGGTCCATTGTTCTGCCTCCCGTTCTGGGCCGGCTGGCCTTGCTGAACAGGTGCTTGCTGTCGTGCTTGCGTTTGCGGCTGTGGCTGAGATTGTGGTTGAGCGAGTGGCTTTTGTGGAGCAGGCGTTGGCTCTTCAGCTGCAGTGGGTGCGACGTACAACCCCTTGTCAATGATCTGGGGAATAGACTGTATCTCCGTCCCAAGCTCTTGTTCGATGCGGTATAGGTTGAATCGGTCCTCGTATGTGACAAGGTTGATGGCGAGACCCAAGTGTCCGAAACGACCCGATCGTCCAATACGGTGAAGGTATGTTTCGGAGTTTTTGGGAAAGTCAAAATTGATGACGACGTTCACGGCTTGGATATCGATGCCTCGCGTGAGCAGGTCCGAACACACGAGGTTCCTACATACGCCGTTACGGAAATCATGAAATACGCGATTACGATGCGATTGCAGCATTTTCGCGTGTGAATAGAAACAGGAGTAGCCAAGCTCCGTGACCTTCTTGGCCAATAGCTCGACACGATTAGTGGAGTTACAAAAGATGATCGATTGGTTAATTTGAAGCTACAAGACGGTGAGCGAGGCGAATGCATAGAATACGAAGCGGACACACCTTGGAGAATAACGTATTTAGGCAATGCACTTTCTGCCGCTCCTCGACGTAAGCGTAATATTGCGTGACACCACGCAGGGTGAGTTCCTCCATGAGGTTTATTTCGTACGGAGACTTCATATGTTTATCCTGCATGTGCTGGTAAGACGACGGTTGGAACAAAGAATAGAACGGACACGCACCTTGAAATCCTTTACAATAAGCGGGAAGGTTGCACTGAAGAGCATGACCTGGCGGTCAGTAGGGAGGAAAGAGAGCAATTGCTCCATGACAGGTGTGAATTCGGGGGAAAGAAGTTTGTCCGCTTCGTCCATGACAAAAACAGGACACTCGCTGAGATCAGCGACATTCTTGCCAGCCAGGTCGAGGATACGGCCAGGAGTGCCGACGAGCACATGAACCATCTCTGACAAACGCATGATATCGTCTTTGAGGGTTGTACCTCCGGTAGTGACCATGACTTGGACCCCCATATGTTTTCCGAGGATTTTACAAACTTGGGAGGTTTGGAGAGCAAGTTCACGGGTGGGGACGAGTAGGAGTGCTTGGATCTTGTTCTTATTGACGTCAATTTGCTGAAGGGAGGGTATGACGAAGGCAGCAGTTTTGCCTGTACCGTTCTTTGCACGAGCAAGAACATCACGTTTGGTGAGGGCGATGGGGATGGCTTCTTCTTGTATTGGGGAGGGTTTTTCGAAACCTGCCTCAAAAATGCCCATGAGGAGTTCGCGGCGGAGGAACATGTCTTCAAATTCTGTTCCTTTGGTGGCGGTCACATCTTCTGTTTGCGGCCGTAGGTCTTTTGGTGGGGGGCGGAGGCCACTCTTCCAGGAAGCGTCATTGTGGTTGGAAGGACTGTCAAATGAAGCAACGACGTGAGGAAACGAAAGAAAAGTGGAAAAAGACTGCAACATACGTGCTAGATGATGATGACTTAGCTGCTTGCGACATATCTGGAGATTGTCAAGATGTACGGTAGCGTCAATACGGAGCGTCGAGCAATAGCGTGAGCTAGACAAATTGATGACAACGACGCGTGAGGCGTCAGTAGTACGATGGCAATACGATGACTGGTTCGGTTGTTGGCAAAGACTGTCGCAACGAATTCAGAGATGGTGTTGGCGACAGTAAAGGTGTGTTGGACGGCTGTAATGTGCGAGGTAGATCGAAGTCAGAGTTCAAAGAGAAGGGCGTCGACTCTATCAAATTCAAAGGACTATGTTTTCCCACGGTCCATCCCCGCTAGAGCAACCTTTGGATCGAACACAATTCATTCAGCTCAGATACAGTACATCCTGCGTTGGCTGTATTCTGTCAGCTCTTGATATGGGAAAAAATCACAGGAGATAAGGATAAGCGGCTGCGTACCTTTTGTACAGCTGCGCCGCATCAAAACCTGGCGTTGAACTTAAAAAGCTGCAAGGTGGTCACTCGACTCGGGAACAGGCATATTGCTAGCAGACATGACCGCTGGATGGATCCAAAAGATATTTCCATGTCTATGGATAAAATCTAGGACGTTTTCCATCCTACCAGTCCACGGGTCGGGAACGAATGCAGACAGTTCAAAATTCAGGTGGACTTGGTCGATCTTATCAACTGCTCAACAACCTAGGTGGCGCCTAGAAGGTAGGCCGAAGGCGCCTAGGCAGCCATTCCTTTTACACCGCCCAATTCCAACCGGGCTGCATGCGCCAACATCAATCAACATGGCAAGACCGGTGCACCGTGGGTGTCAATCAAATACAATGACTCAGCGTATCAAAAGAAAAACAGGGTCACGAACCTATGAGTGAACACGAGTGTGTCACCAGGATGATCGACTTATTGTTCTGTTAATTCCTGCCTGCCCCTACAGAAACGGAAGACCGTATTTCTACGGTGACCGTTCCGACGAGCTGCCCCATCCACCATCTGGCAGAAATGTACCTACCACCCTTTATCCGGGTTCTTGACAGCTTTATGTGGAAGTCGAGATGTCCAAAGGCCATCACCACCTTCAAGGAAAGTACATATATCTACGCTTACCCAGATAAGATATGTGATGGAGCGAGAGTCGTCACCTAATAATTCGATGTGTTTACTCTGCGACCCCGGATCTACTTTGCTTGCACTCTGAAAATCATCTCATTTGTACCGTCCTGATATCATGGCATCGCGCAAACTACAAAGCCTTGGTAAACACGGCTTTTGACTTGAACGAGTTTCTATCGCTCAGATAATCTGCCCTATCAGAGACGGCCCCTGAGGTAAGCACTGTAAGAACATATCCTTACCACGAACAGGACAGACAGACAGACATGCAGGGTCCAAGGTTTCACCCCCATGTGACTTTCTTCCACCGCGCCGGGTTCCCGACTATCCCGTAAAAGTTTCCGAACTCTACAAAGTTATTCGTGTACATTCAACTCACAATCAGTAGGGTCCGTCCGATATCACGATCCCTCTTCGATCGATCGCAGACTTACATCGTTCAAGCTTTGTTTGTTTGACTGCCTCGATATCACCTTCACAGATGGCGCCAGTATCCATATCAAGAGATGAGCTCACAAATCGCGTCCTCCCTCATATGGCCCTCTCCGAGGAATCAAATCCTCTGACACGACCCTTATCCCCTCCCCCACCGAACCTCACCCCCGCCGAACGCGCTACGTGGCGATTCGCAATTCGAGGGAACGCGATCGGTAAGTAGCCACAGCATCCGCGAGGGTGCCGTGTTTCACCAAGGTAAAGAGAAAAACAACGATGGACTGATCGCTGGCATCATCGGCATCCCCTCGGTCCCACCCACCCACCCGTTCCTCCTGGGCAGTGACGGGCGGATGTGGGAATCTTGGGTTGGTCGCCGCGCGTGCGCTCCTCGAACACGGCACATCCGGCGTCTCACTTTGGGACGTCCACCCCGACAGCGCCGATCTCGCGGTGCGGGAACTCATTGCCAGCTTCCCTTCCGCCAAGATTGTCACACAAGCGGTCGACGTGAGGGATGAACAGCGCGTTCGAGAGGCCGTCGCGCAGACCGTGTCCGAACTGGGCAGCGTCGATATGTTGTTGTGTTTCGCGGGCGTGGTGGCGTGTACGCATGCGCTCGAGCTGGGCCTCGACGAGTGGAAGCGGACGCTTGACATCAACACGACCGGGAGCTGGCTCTGTGCGCAGGCTGTCGCCAAGTAAGTCCGTGATCACCTGCTTCGTGACGATCAATTTTCAATGATTGATGACTGTGGTCCTTCCGGTCATTCCCCCACTAACCCCGCACCCCGTCGTTCGCCCACAGCGAGATGGTGAAACAACAGACTGGTGGCAGCATCGTCTTCACAGCTTCGATCTCTGCACACAGCGTCAACTTCCCACAACCACAAGTGTCTTACAATGTTTCCAAAGGCGCACTACTACAACTCAAAAACTCGCTCGCAGCCGAGTGGGCACGGTATGGGATCCGGGTGAACAGCATCAGCCCTGGATACATGGACACGATCTTGAACCATGGATCGGGCCTCGAAGGAGTAAGACGTATATGGGCCTCGAGGAATCCGATGGGTAGGATGGGCGATCCGGCAGAACTGACAGGCGTAGTGGTGTTGCTATGCAGTCGCGCGGGACGGTATATTAACGGCGCAGATATCGTCATTGACGGTAAGTCGTAACGCTTCTCGGACTTTGTGCGCATGGCAGATTGTTCTGAACGCATTTGTGATAACCCACAGGGGGCGGATCTGTTTTCTAGATCCCGGGGGTAACGGGCGACTGGACTAAAAAAAATATACTGCGAATCGAGAGGCGTTCCTGTCTTGTGACTGTGCTTATCTCCCTGCACAGGCCAGGCCATCCTGAAGGGAAAACATTTGTGCACATTAGTGAGGGATCTGCCTGGTGTTTGTAATTTATTGCGCATTAAGTCCTGTTGCGAGAAGCACAATTGGTTCTGTAATGAGTTGTCTAGGCGCACTGTGCAAACGTGAAACTGCGTCAGCATGACAACGGTGAAGAAAAGGGTGCAGCACAAGTGCTACAGCATCTCGTTTAGGTATTGTGACGCTGCTTGAGAGTACATAGAGAGTTGAACTTAGTGCAGGAGCGACCCTAGAATTTCCTTGTTTTAATAACTCGCCTGGACAAGGGGCTCACTGGCACCACTCAGTGGACGCCGAAGCATGAGGTCACCGACTATCGTAGGACTGCCAGTGCTGAATTTGAACTTGGTGATTCTATGAACACACTTATAAGTGCTGTCATGTTTGGATCAATTGGAGGAGAGCAGGAAACTCGATGATCATCCTTGGAATCGTTTTACGGAAGCAGGTCCGCAGCCACACAGTCACGTGAGGTCTGGATTTTGGGTCCAACGAACATTCATATCCGGTCGATTTGCCTGAAAAACGCATGTCTCCCTCAGCAATTTAAAGGTCAGTTGGTTTTGTGTGCTGAAAAAGGTCATGAAACGTCTCTGACAGACTCGGGGTCTGCCAAAACTCTACTTACAATGATTGACAGCTCGGCCCGACGCCAAAAAAAACAAACACGTCCATTTGCCGCTCTGCTACCGAGCATCACACCTATACTTCGCGGAGATAAGGTACCATACTCTCGGGGAAAATATAACTGACGCGGCGACCCATACGCGATATGGGAAACGCGCCCAGGGTTAAACCGGTAAGTTTGGTCATGTTGGAAGAATACCTTTTGATGCTGACGCTCGCCCCGTTTTCCTAAAAGCCAGGTGGGGCAGTTCCGCACGTTTACATCCACTTGCGTGTGCTGATCTACGTCTCAGCAGTTTTTGGGATCGAACCTTTGCCTGCCAGTGGCAGTCTCCCCTGCAAAGCCAACCCCATCGAACTTTGGACAAAGGCATTTTGTGCCTACGATCCACTCATTTTGATTCCGCGCTCATTCTTCAACACACTCTTTTCAAGAATCTCATTGCCTCACGGACATGTTTACCCCTCCTCCCTCGCCGCTTCCTGTTATACGGGAAGTTTTACCCAGCAAACCGGATGTCAATGCATCGGGCGTAATCCAAACAGGGCACTGTCCTATAAAAGATACCCACAGTTCACTGCCAAAACAAAGATTCCATCGCTTGATTCGATGGTCCATTGTCTTCGTCCCCCTCGTTCTCATACTGCTTGTCGTATCCACCCGTTTTTGGGTACACCCTGCTGTCTTTGATCTACTTTCAACGGACGGCGATCATGAATGGACTAAATGGACGAAAGCGGCAGATTGGTCACTTCACGAGCCACACAATGCCGCGAGTAGCAGTTTGGTCAAGAGGTCTACTGGGAATCGTCTCGTAGCACGCAATACAACGACGTCCACCCCCACGGTTCCTGTAAACCCAGCTCTACCCACACCTTTCCCTCAACCATTTGATACGACACTCTCCCCTGATTTCTCCACCGCTGCTTGCTACGACTTTTTCTTGAACATGACAGATGTCGATGCGTTCCGCTTCTGTCGACCGTTTTCCCTGTTGATCACCACCTCCCACGCGTTCGAAGAGGTGATTTTCCGTTTTCGTGCCGTATTTCGGGAAATGTGAATAATCTTCGTCGTTTTACCAAACAGGCTCAGAACGACATTAACTTGATGAACACGGATGTATGGGGCACCTGCAACACGGGTATTTCGCAAGTGCAGTGCGATGCCAACATGTCTTGGTTCGCATCGTCGCTACAAGCATCATGTCTAACGGACCTTGCGAACCAGGTGGCAACGGCTGTGGTGACTCTCAATGGTGACTATCACATTAATCAAAAGTCCATCGTGTTACCTGACCAACTCTTTGTTTACGTTTTGCTGAATTACAGCCTTGGACTCGTACGACCTGATGCGGAATGCCGCCTGTCAAGTGGATTCAGCGACTAATTCGTATTGCTATGTTGAAGCTGTCGCGAATTCCGACCCGTCAAGTTATTGGTTTTACCAGTTACCGCTCGGCCAACCGTTACCAAACATCACAGCGAGTGCGTGTAACGAGTGTACGTCGGGACTGATGGCGTCGTATGCCTCCGCGCTCAATAGCACCAATGGGACGACTCTGGCGGGTCTTGCGCAGACGTACAACATTGCCGCGGACGCGCTGAACAACGTGTGTGGGTCATCGTACGCCAAGAAGACACAGGTATCGAGTTTGAGCTCCTCGGCGTGGGTGAATGCGGGTGTGCCAACGATGGGCTCGCTAATGTTGTTGGGTGCGCTTGTGGTGTTCGCAGGCGTGCTGTGTGGGATTTGATGGAGATGCTTTGGTCATGGGCGCGTTCAGGGGCAGGAGTGGGTGTGTTGGTTTTCCGGGCTTGGCGCGAAGGGAATAGTTGGAGGGTTCCGCAGCATGGGTTCAGGGATCTTGGTTTGTGTGTTGGTTTGGGTTTTTTTGGGGATCCTTGGGTCGAAAGTAAAGTATTGGCGATCATCGCTTGCTATTCAGGCTGCTTCGTACCCTTTTATTGGGCTTGTGTTCATCGTTTTGACGTTTTCATGTCTGCTTCACGACGCGGGCGCCAATGTATAGCTGACTTTTTCCCTCCTGCTGTTTGTAGGTTTACGGGTTCGTAATTGCAAGTTTGTCTTGATACCCGGGATGTACAGTAAATCCATTTATCTAACGCGATGATTGGATGGAGGTTGCCAGCGGCTATATTTGAATGTGACGAATACCCTAGCCCACTCTCCTCATCATTCTACCATCCCGTTCGCATTGCGAGGTCCACTTGAACAGTGTCCAATCGTAAGCTCACTGCGAAACTTATCTGCCAACTTGGCCGAGATTTCGAGAAGCGTTTCGCCAGCTCTTCGACGAGTCATCGACCCTCGATTTCCTTTCTTGCTACCGCCGTCCCCTAATAACGGCTCTCAACACCCTGTGGTACCTAGGGTCGCCAAGCGATAACGATATGTACACACTGTCCAACTTGAAGTTGAAGTTATAGAGGATTAATGCCGCTGCTGTCGTCGGCAACGATGGCATTGCCAAAAAAGGGTAGGAAATAACTAACGTAACCGTTGGAGCCAGGAGGGGGCAGAACGGTGATCACCACAACCGTGCGATCCCCCTTAAAATCGACGAGCGGGCCCGTCGATCACAGTGACCTTGATTATCTCTGAAACGTCGACAACGGTTATCGAAGCAGCGGAGTACGCTTACCCGACGCCTAAGAACGTCGGTATCCGTCATTCGTCTTGCGTTGCAACCACGGCCGTTGTCGTATCATGCCTCGCCTGCGTGTCCTTGCTGGTCCGACTACCGAGGATCTAGTGCCTATCACGGATATCGTCAATACGGGACAGGCGTGTACGATCGTCTCTGAGCATTTTGAGGGGAAGATTGCAATTTATGTCAAGAATTTCGTCGATCCAAACGGAAGGCGGTTGACGAGTGAATATTTTGAGAGGGAGGATAGGAAGGGGATCACTTGGAGCATTCAGGTTCAAGGTATGCGATGTTCGAATCAGCGTCCATGTCCTGTCCCGTCTCACACTGAGGTCGTCTTCTAACGTGTCTTTGTACAGGCCGGTTCTTGCAACCACGCTCAGCGGATGATATTCTGTTTGGCAATATCTTTGAGAAGCGGTTGAAGCTTCCTTGGGGCTCAGGCGCGGCTCTTAAATTTATGCAGTGAGTCTGTCCGTGACGTGACGTGATACCAAGTTCATTCTGAATGGTGTTCATGAAAAAAGTTTCATTGATCCTACACTGGAATACGACCTCACGTCATCCAAGCCATGGGCACTTTCACCCTTGATCGCAACGATGCCTCACTTTGCCCACGAGCGGATCGACACGCTAGATGGGCTACCCCAATCTGACATCCCTCCATTTCCCCCTCCTGTTTCTATATCCGACGATACATCCCAGCTGTGGGCTACCTCGACAGGCTCTATCCGCCAGTCCCGATCCTGCGCCGCGACGCCCCCCTCGTTCTCTCGTACTTCCTTCTCCACATCGTGGTCATCGAGTTCGGACACGTCGTATAGCTCCACAAAGTCGTCTTTGCGAGACAACGTCAACAACACGCTCAAAAGGTCCCTTGAGAAAGCCCACATGCGATGGAAAGGGACCAAGCGCGATATGGACTTTCGGACGCCCAATGAACGCAGATCGTTCTTTAGCAGTGCACAACATCGCCAAGAGGTCGTTCTAGGACCGCAGGTCTGTGCATTTTTGTTGGAGCTTGACTTTAAATGGTGGCGGGTGGATGTATGAGCGATGAACTGACGATGCGTGCGAATTCAGGATCTCGTGACGACGGACTTTTGCTACGGCTACCTCGAGTTCAGCCCGACGTTGGCGCTGCGTCTTCCGGGTGGCATCTCTTTTGATCTGGTTAGGTACTGGGATAAACATCCGGTCAAGTTTATCTGTTGTGAGCGCAAGAAGGCATCTCTAGGCGAGGACGATGGGGGACTGGTTGGAAACGTTTTCTGGTGTGTTTCGTTCGAGGAGGGCGATGATGACGATGAGGAAGAGAGTGAACTAGTGAGCGGACGGCATAAATGTAATCCAGAGGACTTACAACTAGTAGATTAACTATAACTTAGCTACAGTATGTTTGTATCACTACGTAGTCTGTTTGTTAGGACATTCTTTTTTTTTTCATAAGTTAGGAGCTATATACCCATTTACGGATCCTTACGTCGTGTTTCTCGGGCTTCCATACCAGTCGGTTGGCAACTAGACTTCCCTTCGCCTCCTGTTCTTGACTTTACGCAACCTATCATGATCCAGATATGTCGTGCTGAGGACGGCGAATCTTTTCAAGTGAGTCTTGCTCGTCACTGAACATAACACCCGTTGAACGACGTCCTACTACTAGGTTAGTGCTACCTTGCGGGACATCGAGAGGTGGGAGTGAGCGTTGGTCGTGAGCAAACCGGTTTGACTCGTCAGTCACAGGAGAGGTAGTCTTGAGTCTTTCCTCCATCAAGAGATTGGGGTGGATCAAGATGCCATACTGGCGTACCTCTCGGACGGGACACGCTTACGAACAGATAACGTGCGCGAACTCGTTGGTGCTCAAGACCAGGTGCGTGTAGTTGCCAGCTATACCCCCCTCCACGTATTCCCAGTGTACTCGTACTCATGGAGGGTTGGACAGACTATCTACGTTTTTAACAAACACTATCTTGATATCGAATTTCCGGAGGTGCTCACGGAGCTCCGCGTCGAGCCACCGTTGCAACCGATAGAGGGTGCGCTTTTCATTCACTCTCTCCCGTCTCCCGCTTACTCCTGAACCCGCCCTCATGTCCATGGACAGAAGTCCTCTCCGCGACGCCGCCGTACAAACCTTCCCATCTCGCAGCCCAGTATCTTCGCAGCGCGCACGTCTACCTCGACTACGTCACCCACACGCTCGCAACGCTCCATCGTCAACACGAAGCTGTCCGTATCGCATGCAGCAGTCTCGACCTCAACACGCTCGACATCACGGACGTGTTTGACGGGATTGCCGTCACCGCGTCACGGGACCTCGCGCGCCAAGAGTCCTTGCTCACATTTGTCGACGCCGACTTGGAGATCATCAACCGCGTAGAGGTTCATGTCGAGTTCATGTCTCCGACGATGCGCAAGGCAATCGAGGGCGGTGAGAGACCTAGGATGTTGGGAACGTATGTGGCCAGGGACAGAATGAAACTTGTGGCAGATGGGTGTGCACGAATACATAGTGAGTGGACCGCCTTAGTAAGCGATGCCAAGTCTCATTCCGTGCTCAGATGATTTACAAACGCAATTTTCCGAGTCTGATAAGGCTGTGGGGAGGTTGACGGCGGGTGCAGAGGTAGTCCGGTCGACGGTGGCCAACACAAAGTAAGGGTCGAGTCTAGGTGTCGTTATGGAGTTTGTTAACATTCTGTCAGGATTGTTGAAGATGCGGAAGCTTCAGGGAGGAGGTTTCATGACGCTCTGGATAAGGCGTCTGAAATTGCTGCTGCACTGGAGAGTCCTGCAACGAACCACGACGCGCTCATGCAAGGTAAAGTGGTGAGATGGTCTACCGAGTACACACTCACCCCCCGGTAGAGCTCAAGCAGCTCGATGGTGTTCTCAGTCATGAGGTGGAGGTGATGACGCGTGCCAAGGTATGTTGCAATGCTTTGTCGATGAGAATTGTCGAAAAGGGCCAACGATCGCATCCAGAACGACTATACCGAACAATGCATCGGAGCCTTGCGTCGCATCAGTACTCTGAATGTGGATCTCGTTCAGCTGCCCGGCGCGCTCTCCCAATTACAAACTAAATTTCGAACGAAAACCAATTTCTCACATATACAACGTCTACATAACATGTTGTACTCTTATGGTGCTACGGTGATCGAGATTGTACGCCGAAAGGAGTTTGGTGAGGGTCTGAAGCATGGTCTGTCTTCCTGTCGTTCACCGCCAAAACAGCACGATTCTTTTACCAGCGGGCACAATCCATTCTGGAGGTAATGGCAAAACTCTCGTGAGTGAGCGCACCCTACTTGCCACGGCGTGAGATGACACTATCTTGCAGCGCAAACGAGAAAAAACGTCGCCAGGTATATCGTGGAGAAGTACACGGACAACTGCCATTCGATACTCGAGGTCTGGATGATCCCGTACCCACCATCGATTTTTCGCCTTCTGGAGGCAAGGATTCTACTTATTCGCTTGAGAGAGAAGACGTGGAGGGTGAGTCCGATCCGGTACGCGCGCACAAGAGAAATGGATCCGTAACCGCTTTGGGACAGCTTTTTTGCAAGTGGTGCATGACCTCGAGGAATATGCTCGAGCAAGTTCGGATTCGGCAATTCTCAATTCTGTGCAGGAGGCACGTTTTGCCCTTGAAAAGCTCGTACAAAAAATGGACAATCTCGAAGCAGGCTTCGACCGTATAGCGGAACGTTCACGCAAGTTACTCGTCGTTCCGTTGTTGATGATATTTCTCATGTGAATGTTTACAGTGCTTTCTGCGTCTCGATTATCAGCATCTCGAAGGAAGCGTATGTTTCCCCGTTATCATTGCTTTCGATAGCGTTGCTCACACCATCGTAGTTACAGAAGCGGATGAGATGGCTTTCCAAGAGCTCTCGGAACAACTTTGCAGTGCCGAAGAGGCGAAAGCTCAACTAGAACGCACTATGCAGCAGGAACGGGTCACATTTCAAGCAGAGACACGCCGACTGAACATGGACGTTGAAAAAGCTGACCTCAGTGCTCAATCGGAGCGCGAAAGAGCGGACGCGCTGGAACGCGAGCTCCACCAAACCAAGGCCCAGATTGAGAGCGAAGTGTCCGTGCGACGAATTCTCGAGCGTCGAAATACAGAGCTGGCGCAGGACGTGGAGGGACAGCGTCGAGAACGTGCCAAGGCATTGGGCGATGCGACGGAGCAGGCGAGAGTGGCGGATGCGCTTCGACAGGAACTCGCTCAAGTGCGTGCGCAAGCGGAGGAGGTCGAAACACTCGAAGCCAAGAACGCGGTCAAGGTGAACCAGCTATTGGAAGAACAAACAGCGACGCTGCGGAATCTCGAAGAGGCGCGTTCGCGTGGGGAAGATTTGGAGAGTCAGATACGGACGGCGAGGGCGGAGAATAACGAAGTGCATCGGATGCTGAGAGAGTCGAATATGGAAAAGGATCGGCTGCTGAGGGTGCAGGCGACGGAGCATGATCGGATGCTCCGGGATCATATTGCCGAGGCGGACGGGGATCGCGCCGTGTTGGAGCATCAGTTTTCGGAACTGAGAGAACAACTCGAGGACGCGAATCGTCAGCTAAAGGAGGCCCACGCCAACGTGGATTTGACCAATGCCGATGCGATGGGGTTGCGGGAGGAGCTGCAACGCGTCGAGCACGAGCTGCGCGAAGCGAGACATGTCGAGCGTTTGTTGCTGGAGGACGTGGCGGCCGGACGTGTTTCACAGTCCGACTTTGAGCAGAGCTTGGAGAATAGCGGGCGATTGTTGGCGCAGATGCTCGACGTGGCGATCGCATTTCGGAACGCGCATTCCAAGGCGCTGTCGATGGTGCGCGCCTACACGACCCATCCGAACGTCAAACAAAGCCAAAGCCAGGGCAGTCATCCACATCTGGTGGAATCTGCGTTTTCCCCGCCCCCACCATTGCGTCATGATGTGATTGCAGAGGAGCCATCGCCGATTGATCCGTCCGATCCTGTCGGTGCGTTGGAGCTCCTGCGGGCGTTTGACCACGATTATTTTTTGGACGCCGTCGCCAAAACGGGCACGGTCATCCGTAAATGGCAGAAGCAATGCAAAGAATACAGGGAACGTGCCAAGGGCAAGATATCGTTTCGAAATTTCGCCAAGGGGGATCTTGCACTGTTTCTTCCCACTCGAAATTCGGTGTCGAAACCTTGGGCGGCGTTTAATGGTAAGTGTCTTTTTCTCTTCTCTTGGGGTCTATCTTATGATGGCAATCTGACATCCAACGTTCACTTTATCTTCGCAGTGTCATTTCCTCATTATTTCCTTTTGGCAACGGGGCATTTAGCGGAACAGTTGAAGACAAGAGAATGGATAGTCGCTCGGATTACGTCCATCACCGAGCGCGTGGTCGACCAAAGGGTAAAGATTAGCATGCGCTCTTCTCCCCGCATCTCATCCTATTTTTTACAGGATCCGACTAGTAATCCATACGGCTTAGGCGACGGCATCAAGTACTACATGCTAGAGGTCGAAGACTGGACACAGTCTAGCCAAGTCAATAAGCGCAGACCCAATTTGAGAAAGGTTTCGGCCGTGTCAGATCCGGAAAGTGAGCGCAAGTCGACGTCGGTGACGCCGGAGCGACCCCCTATTCCTCCAGGGCCACCTCAAGCCGAGGTCGAAGACTCGTTCAGCGTCACGCAGCCCCCTACCTCACATTTATTTCCTACGCGTCCGCGAGCAAACTCGACGCCTTCTGCCGGACCCTCGTCACTCTCACGATTACTCGCCCAAGCGTCTCCCGAGCCTTCTGAAGAGCCGACGCCAGTAGTTGTTCCGCCGACCAAGGCTGAGGTGCCTACGCCTCCTCCTAGCTCAGACCCCGAACCCTCTCCCTCTCCGCAGCCACAGCCACCACCGTCGTCCCCATCATTATCACACAAAAGGTTATCGGGTTCGTCACCACCTTCTGTTCCACCTGCAGGCACCACTACGTCGCAGCCACGTACATCCTCGCCATTACGCCCAGGTTCGCGCGCGTCCCGGCTCTCGACGACATCCAGGATATCCACGGCAAGACCACCGACGTTGGCGACGGTCACTAGTTCCCCGGCTGCAGTGAAAGCTGCAGCAACGACAGCGCTGACGGAACCCATGTTCTCCGCGGCCCCGTTCTCGCCTGAGCCTGTGTTGCTTGCTGGTCCGCCATCGCCGTCAGAGTCATTCTCGGATGGGATGTCGCAGATGTTGATGAACCGACGGCGGACGGGGTCGTACCATGTCGCGCGGGCGTCACCTTTGGGATCTGGAACCGGCTCCGGCGATGGTGTGGTCCCAGGTGCACTGCCACATACCCAGACATACTCACAGACGCAACCACAACTTCCACCGCCAACGGCATCGAGTACGCTAGCGACGTTTGCTAGCAACTGGGTCGTTCCGTTTGGGAGGCGGAAGAAGGCCGAAACAGTGGTTGTTCCCACACCGGGATCCCCGCCATTCACGGAGACTAGCATGTGTACGGGGAATGGACAGGCATATTATGATGCTTCTTCGGGAAGCGCTCACAGCAAAAACAGGGACGTGTCGGCCAGCGAGATGCTAAAACGGTTATAAGTGGAACCTGTGTTCTGCGTTTTCGGGACGTTGGCGCCGGATCTTTTACTTGTCCGTGGTGATGGAGGTGGGTACTTAGTGTAATCAGTGCTGGATGCTGGATGCTGGATGCTATCGATGATTTGCTTTCGTATACTTTCATTATGCTCTTTTGTACGTGGATGCACTCCTGTTGAGGAACCGCACTCGGCAACGCACGAACCCGCTGGTTTGAGCAGAGTGATAGTGGAGGAAATACCGGAAAAGACGTCATCGCCGAAAAACGTCCCGGGTCGTTGACCGGGACCCCGGCGGGCGGACAAAGTGCCTGTGGCGGAGATCCGGCGATGACATTCTTGTACAGTCCGTCATAGGAACGCAGTGATTATTTTTGAGCGTGAACCTGTGAAGATCCGGCTGGGGTTGATCGCGCTATTTCGGGCCATATGGACCTAGAGTAAGTACCAGGGATTACCCAGGAAACTACACCCTTGAAGGGCTCTATCAGTCTGAGTTCAAAGTCCGGCATATCGTGATGCCGCCCGGCCAATCTTATCACTTTGTGGTAGCTTGGAGGGAGAACGACGTCGCCACGTTATACTGGTCCTCCAAGGGTCCTTCGATTTGGTGTACCTCCTTTTGAGCCAGAAGTGGAACGTCCCCAACGCCATCAACACACCTATCCTCCTCGGGCATGCCGCATCTTGAGCATCTACATCTCCAGCGACTTGGTATACAGTTCTGCGATTTTCTCCTTGCCGGTGTCCCACATGGCTGTAGGCAGCAAACAGTGAGCAAGCAACTACACGACGCACAGCAGCTGTAACTTTGCTCCTCCAAAGATGAACTTGTAATACAGTTGTATTTTCTGTCTTGCTTCCTACCCTCTGCGCACAATCACTAGCCTGGTCACCTGCCGCCATGTTCCGTGCTTCTGGAGATGTACTAAGCAGGGGGCTGAAGGATAGGATTTCATTTCCTTCTGCATATGCAATTCAAAATGCTCTTGCAATAGCAGGGGTTAAGAAGTGATTCCACTATAACATGTTCAGAATCGAAATATTTGTTTGCAGGCACATGTACCTTTAATCCTGGGAGTGCGAGTGATTGAAGAAGAACCTGCAACAATAGCTGTATTTGGTTCCTTGCACGATTGACAATCAATCCACTTAGGTTTGGAATTCGCAGCAGGGACAAGATCTTTCCCAACAGCGCGTTATTATCCACAGGCACACAAAGATAATGCTGTTACCATCCCCTTTTCTTCCCACATAGATCATCAACAAGAATCTTTCTTTCTGAGCTCGGTGATAAGCTTCCTGCATAGCGTTACACCAGATCTCTTCCCCGATCGTTATCATTCTATCCCATTCCGCTTCCGCTTCGTAATAGAATATTGGTTGCTCAACTCCTAATCTTCTCGTGGCTCGGATTGCATCCTGCGTGCGATGCTACAACTGGCGTTTCAGTGGAATGTAAGTTCATACCTGGTATGTTGGGTAGCTTTTCATTGGGACCAATGTACACATGTCGGGCGCCCTGGAGCCAAAAACCACTCGGGTATCGTCATCCATGGCCTGCAGGTAATCAGTTTCTATCCTGTCTGTCATTGAAGATAACGAGGAAAGGCCACGACCGTGGCAAAACCCGCTACGGCATTCGCAAATATCAATATATCCAATCGTGAAATCATCAGGATAGGATCATTGGCCTCTTCGACATGTTTGAGTGATGAACGATACATTGTTCCTCACGTCCATCAATGAAACGAGGTGTAACAACCCTAACGATCTTACACAAAGTGTCAGTCGAATAAAATGTCAATTGTGATAACACACTACTGAGCACATATAATACAATCTTGGAAGCGGACTCCATATCCAATGTAATGTCTGCACATGACGAATCTTCATATATTCCAACACACAGAACGGATGCTTCCTGAACACGTGCACACCCTCGCGAGAACAAGTAGTGGTCAATCAACCAACGAAAACAATGTCCATTGTCATCAGCCCCTTCGGTAGGCATTCCATGCCGAATACATGACTCACGCAAGACAACAGCATCAGCCAAAAATCGTAGAGCATGTCTCTGATTCGCAATACAACGGAGATCCTCTCGCAATCGAGATTTAGCAATGGACGGCGCGCCATCAACATCCTCGTCCACCCGAGAAAGATGAAGAGGACGAGAAGACCGCCCAGTGCTTGCACCACCATCACAAGCTTGGTGTATGATAGAAATTGCGTCACATGACGCAAAAGATCCTGGAATGCATGATTATTAACGCACGGAATACGCTGTACCACAGCACCAAGATGGGCTCCATTAGCACTCGGTCATACACATAATGAAGAGAAACTTACGGGAAGTAAGGATGAAAGAGGGCGAGAGGCGAAAAGTGCACGGACGTTAGGTACCGAGACAGACATAAAGGAGCTGCGCCGAAAGTAAGACCATTTCACGGCAGCTCGGCACGCTGTGCGGCTACACCTAAAAAGGCAAAAAAATGGGCGTGTAAACAAGTACAATGACTGCGGTCAGGAACGTGCAAATCCCTGCCAAACGATGTTCTGGGGGGGAGATGAAAAAACCCACTACTACCGTAGCGGGAAAATGCAAACATGGTGTTGTCTAACGCGATGGATCATATCTCGAGTTTCCCTAAAATGGAAACACGGCACGTCATGCATGTTCGGGCGAGCGCTCAGCCAAAGATATCAGCGAGCTTCTGCAGGAACTTCCAACGAACAACTACAGGTCAACGGTAAGCATCTTACACATAAAAGATTGATTGGCTCGACGCGGCAGATGCAACCGCCAAGGGCATGATATTGTTTCGAAATTTCGCCAAGAGGGGTCTTGCACTGTTTCTCCCCACTCAAAATTCTGTGTCGAAACCTTGGGCGGCGTTTAACGGTGAGTGCCCTTTTGCTCTTCGCTTATCAAAGGTCTATCCTATCTGTGGTGGTGATTGCAATCTGACATCCAACGTCCACTTTATCTGTGCAGTGTCATTTCCTCATTATTTCCTTTTGGCAACTACGTCCATCACCGAGCGCGTTGTCGATTAAAGAGTAGAGATTAGCATGTGCTCTTCTCCCCGCATCTCCTTCTATTTTTTACAGGATCCGACTAGTAATCCATACGGCTTAGGTGTTGGCATCAAGTACTACATGCAGTCGATGGCTCGTTCAGCGTCACGCAGCCGCCTACCTCGCATTTATTTCCTGCGCGCCCGCGAGCAAACTCGACGCCTTCTGCTGGACCCTCGTCGCTCTCACGATTGCTCGCCTTGCTCGCCCAAGCGTCTCCCGAGCCTTCTGAAGAGCCGACGTCAGTAGTTGTTCCGCCATCCAAGGTTGAGGTGCCTTTGCCTCCTCCTACCTCAGACCCCCCTCCCTCTCCCTCACCGCAGCCACAGCCACCACCGTCGTCTCCATCAGTGTCCCCCAAAGGGGCATCGGTTCCGTCACCACCTTTGGTGCCTCCACCTGCAGGCACCACTACGTCGCAGCCACGTACATCCTCGCAATTACGCCCAGGCTCGCGTGCGTCTGCTCTCGACGACATCCAGGATATCCATGGCACGACCACCGACGTTGGCGACGGTCACTAGTTCCCCGGCTGCAGTGAAAGCTGCGGCAACGACAGCGCTGACGGAACCCATGTTCTCCGCGGCCCCGTTCTCGCCTGAGCCTGTGTTGCTTGCTGGTCCGCCATCGCCGTCAGAGTCGTTCTCGGATGGGATGTCGCAGATGTTGATGAACCGACGGCGGACGGCGTCGTACCATGTCGCGAGGGCGTCGCCTTTGTGGCTGGGTCTGGCGATGGTGTGGTCCCAGGTGCACTGCGTGCCCGCCATATACCCAGACGCAGACATACTCACAGACGCAACCACAATTTCCGCCGCCAACGGCATCGAGTACGCTAGCGACGTTTGCTAGCAACTGGGTCGTTCCGTTTGGGAGGCGGAAGAAGGCCGAAACAGTGGTTGTTCCCACACCGACATCCCCGTCATTCACGGAGACCAGTACGGGCTTAGGGAACGGACAAGCATATTATGATGCTTCTTCGGGAAGTGCTCACAGCGAAAGCAACTTGGGACGTGTCTGCCGGTGAGATACTAAAACGGTTATAGGTGGAACGTGTGCTCTGCATTTTCGGGACGTTGGCGCCAGATCTTTTACTTGTCCGCGATGGTACTGGGGGTGGGTACTGACTGTAATCAGTGCTGGATGCTGGATGCTATTGATGATTTGCATTCGTACTTTCATTATGCTCTTTTGTACGTGGATGCACTCCTGTGGAGGAATCGCACTCGGCAACGCATAAACACGTTGGTTTGAGCAGCCCAACTTGAAGTAGTGGGAAACGCCACGTTGACGCCACAAGATGAAAATCCGGGAAGACGTCATCGCCGGAAGTGTCCCGGGTTGTTAACGCGTTAACCCCCGCGGGCAGACAAAGTGCAGCGCTGTTGTGGTGGAGATCCGGTGACAACTTGATCTTGTTTGCAGCAAGGATCAGGATCCTGCCATATCCGGACGAGTTTACAAGTCCGAATCATAGGAACGCAGTGACTATTTTTTGGCGTGAACCCCGTGGAGATCCGGCTAGGCTTGATCACGCTATTTCGGACCATGATCCAGAGTAAGTACCAGAGATTACCCAGGAAACTACACCCCTGAAGGCGCCTCAAGAGGTAACCATATTGGAAAGGATTGCAAACGCATGATCACCTGGCAATGTGCTGGAGAGATGGCACATCATTTGAGAATGGAACGCAGCCACTTGTCCAAATGAGTGGAGGATGTTATTTTCAGCCTCGACTCCGAGTCGAATGCCCCAACTATGGCTATGCGAGCGAGACATTGGGTGCCTTCGAACCCGTAAGGATATTAGAGAAATTGACAGATTGCTGATATTGACTGAGCGCAGATGTATTCATGCGTCTGCATATTCGGACTACCCGATTTCTGTAGTGAACTGCAAGTACCAAGCCGTAGATTCAGAGCCGCGACAATTGTTGCTCAACAGATTCGACGACCGAGGACCGCGGATCGAACCACTGACGAGTAGCGGGGCGGTCGCACTTGCCATGGTTTACAGATACCAACTGACAACCATTCAGATTCTGCAGAGGGGTCCCCGCTATTATAATCTTGATGCCAGATCCGACGCTGGAACTGGGCACAAAAAGCGCGACTGAACGCCTGTTTTCTTGCCTCCGATTTGAAACTCAGCAGACACGGGCATCCGATGGGCCTTGGCAACAATGTCAGAAACGAGTCTACGTCCTCGCAAACTTGGAGAATGTGGGGGACGCGTCGGCAAGTCACACTTTACAGTAAGATCCTTGCGGAAATGATTACCGACGCCTGTAGCTGGGAGTGAACGCGACACGTACGGGCGGCGACATGAAACCTCATGGGACTCGGAGCAAGCGTGGACAATTGTCGGTCGACTTGTCAACATGAAACCTGGGTTCCTCGCGATTCCATGACGAAATCTTTTTGATGCATTGTTGATGACGGTGGCCTCCGATGGATGTGAAGTAATGAGCCGTACCGGGTTGGTAGCATCAGACTGTGGACTCGATGCCCGCGTCCAAAGTGACCCCCCGATGCCATCCACGCTCCTGGAGCGCTGGGAATGCTCGCTTGCCGAGGGTTACATCACGGGTTCGCCCAAGTCTACCGCGTCGGGCAGTTCCTGTTTTGATTTTAGTTGACGAACAGCATCCAGGTACGACGCAGCTCTAAAGGCGTTGACAATTGGATCTGATCATCTGAGACCGCTGCGGGGTAACTCGGGAAAAACCTCTCAAACTCGAACCGGAGGAGTTGAACGTTTTTCCGAGCCCAAGGCTATAAGACGTGCAAGCGAGTGCATAAAGTCCTCAACCCCATTGGCCTTCATTTCTTGCAATTATTCAGAAGACAATATGGGTGCCGGTGGTGCTGCTCCTGTTGGAGTTCAGGATGCTTCGTTGGCGCATCTCATCGACCCGAGAAGAAAGTGGTATAATAACAGGCGGTGGGTATCCTATGTAGCGGTCGCGTTTCCTTGCGCTCACTCACATGTTGACAGGCTGATTACCCTCAATGCGTGGATCGTCCTTCTGTACGTCTGGAAGAACCCTCTATGCCATATGATTTCTCTGACTCGATAATATCACCTACAGTCTCATCACCTCGTCCACCAATGGTTACGACGGTAGTATGATGAACGGTTTGCAGACTCTCAATCAGTGGGAGTCTGCTTTCAACTACCCATCTGGTGGGAAGCTCGGTCTGCTCAATGCCATCCAAGTGAGCACATAAGGCCATAGATTTGTTTTTATCTGCTGACCATACGTGCGTAGAATATTGGTGCATTGGCAGGTTATCCTTTTGCCCCCTACATATCCGACGGTATTGGTCGTCGTCGGGCTGTGTGGTTGGGTGCGACTATTATGTGCATTGCTACCGCCATTCAAACTGCTGCTCAATCCGTCGGCATGTTCATTGGCGCCCGTTTCTTGATCGGCTTTGGCCTCACTTTTGCAGGTGAGCTCCACACAGACTCAGTCATGCGATCCCATAAGCTGAGGAATATTTACAGCCAACGCCGCTCCCATGTTGGTTACTGAAATCTCATACCCTACATATCGCGCCCCTTTGACATCCCTGTACAATTCCCTCTGGTATTCTGGTGCTATCATGTAAGTTTTTTTCCCACGTGATGTGGCTCTTTACTTGGTTAACCCACGGCGATCCTTATTAGTGCCGCATGGACAACATACGGTACCTTCCTGATTAACAGCACATGGGCATGGCGTTTGCCATCGTTGCTGCAGGGTGCTCCTTCGGTCTTGCAATTTGCCCTGATTCTGTTTGCACCCGAGTCACCTCGTTGGCTGATGAGCAAGGGACGCGAGGAAGAGGCGTTGAACATTCTTGCCTATTACCACGCTGATGGCAATGTGTAAGTGTACACCAAAACAAACCCTACTTTCGCTAATGGCCCCGCCTCCAGATCGGACCCACTCGTACAATATGAATTCCAGGAAATCAAAGCTGCCCTCGAGTTCGACCGTACCGTCGCTCAAAACGTCGGCTGGAAGTCGCTCATCGCCACCCCTGGAAACCGCAAGCGCATGCGCATCATCGTCGCCATTGCCTTCTTCTCGCAATGGTCCGGTAACGGTCTCGTCTCGTACTACCTGAACAAGGTCTTCGACCAGATTGGTATCACCGGCACCGGCACTCAACTCCTCATCAATGGTATTCTACAGATTTGGAACTTGGGCTGGGCTGTGTTCGCCTCTTTCATGGTCAACCGTCTGGGTCGTCGGTTCCTCTTCCTGCTTTCTGCCGCTTTGATGACTCTGTTCTACATGGCACAAGCAATCTGTTTCGCTGAGTATGCTCAGCATGGGACCGCTGCGGCTGGACATGCCGTCATTGCATTCATCTTCCTCTTCTACGCTGCATACGACATTGCGTTCACTCCCCTTATTGTTTCGTACACGGTCGAAATCTTGCCATATAGCCTCCGTGCCAAAGGGTTCAACATCTTCAGCTTTGTCATTTCGGTCGCCCTTATTTTTAACCAGTACGTCAACCCGATCGCACTGGACGCCCTGGGATGGAAGTACTACGTGAGTCGCGCTTATTGTCCACCCATAACGAACAACCGTACTGACAACCGTCTCCGACGGTCTAGCTCGTGTACGTCTGCTGGCTCGCCTTCGAATTCGTCTTTTTGTGGTTCTTCATCGTGGAGACCAAAAATCGGACGCTGGAGGAGACGGCAGCGTTGTTCGATGGCGAGGATGCCATTGAGAAAATCGCTCAACAGGCAGAGGCCCACGAAGTGCACGAGGACTTCATGCTCGAAAAGGGTCCGGAGCATGCATGATACCCCCCCTTCCTCGTCTATCTCTCTCTTCCTCCTTGCCATCTTTCGACACCAGCACTTCATTCGTTCATTCATTTATTTTTTCTCTGGGTTTCCGTTACATTATTACCGTCGGTTTAGTGAACAGATATCCCCATGGACATGTCTCCCAACATGCATGTGTACAATATATTCAATGAAACAACATTCAATCCCATTGCACGTCATGAAGCCATTCACATATGGCCTTATCGTTTTTCGTCAAAACGTTTCCCCGACCAGCGCTACGGTATGTTGAGAGGGCACCGAGGAGGGTTACACCCAGCCGTAACCACGGGGTCGACGGTTATAGTACCACACACCTTATCTACTTATCAAAGTGGGAAAGACGACATCCTCGGGCAGGTATCCATGCTATCACCACACCAACAGGTGGGAAAGGGGGGAGGGCCCACACGGGTCCTGATTCACAAAGTTGTACCCCGCCTCCACACTGGCAACCCGGTCACCCATATTGCACCTCGTGATACGGTCCGCATGTCACGTTTCTCCGAATTGTTTCTTTTCTTTTTTTTCCAATTCCGCAGTAGGTCACCGAATCCTTTGAGAATGTGACACGCCGCCATTGAGGTCTCCTGACGCGCTCAGAGATAGAACTCAACATATGCCTGAAAGGAGGACTCGAAACCAAGACCCAACCGACGCGGTCCTGTTCTCGCAGGCCTGGAAGTTACTAACAGTCACAAGTGTTGCGATCTCCTACTCTGAGTCTCCGGGCCGCACCACGGACAACGCTCGATAACTTCAAAAACCGGACCTCAGGACCGTCGTTTGTGGCAAAACTGTGGATCCGCACCCCCACCCGCCCTGCATGGTGTTACAGCATTTAAAATAACACTTTGCCAAGCTGTGTTCACGGGTCGATGAGGACGGACGGACGGACGGACGGGTCATCCCCCGAGTGGAACTCCGCACGACGTTCATGTCGCCACGCAAGTTCTTCATTATCACTTTGGCGGAATGGGCGTCCAGGCGATCTAACACCGACCCGGCATAGTATGTATCCGCGGATGCCGCCCTATCTCACGGGGCCCAGGGTTCCACCGTCCCCCCCGTAGCTCGCCCTTTTTTTCTCAGTCTGCCAGTGCGGAGAACATCGTCGTTTTCGTTGAGGCCGCCTGTGTTCATTTCGCGCACCAACATTGCATGACGAGGGTATGACTGGCCCCGGTATCTGTGGCGTTTGCTTCTTTTCCCCAAACAGACGACGACGTCGCACAGCGGGCGAATCCGATGATCACTGGCAGTGACGTCGGGGTATCAGCTCGGAGATTCTCCGGGTGGAGAGATGATGCGTTGATGCCCGAATCAGAGTTAAGGCGCACCCAGGACAAGGGGGTGAGGAAGGGTAGAAAGGGAAACCTTGAGCCATCCGACTTGTCGGGCCCACTGTGCAGAATATAGTAGACGTGGCGCGGCCGCCGTAGGATCACTGCAAACGAGGGTCCTTCTGAATCAGTAGTACTGTGCTGGGTTCAAAGTAGCGACCGGGTCATGGTGCGGATTCTGAATCAAACATCCCACTTCCGCAATGATCCCGCACAACCACGGCGTGGCATAGGCAAAACCCAAATCCATCGAATAGGCAGAAAGCATCGCAGCGACTAGACAAGTGTGTAGCGAGCGTGTCTAGGCGAGTCAAGGTGCCCAGGTTCGCCCAACGCCACATTCATCAGACTCACCAGATCAACCAAACGCAAACATCTCAACCTCCTGGAAGTCTTAAGTCAATCTAGTATATGGACAGACCTACTGTGACAAGTGGGGAAAAGAGAAGAAAAAAAAAAGAAGACACAAAGAATGAACAGATCAAGCCATCAAATACCTGCAAAGAGAGAAAAAAAGAGGATGGCTACCAAAGATTACAAGAAAAAAACGACGTGAGCAAGGATCCACGACACCATCCGCTGCTGCTGCCACTTAAAAAAAAAAACTGGTACACGTGCAGAGGGAAAGCCAACTTGGAGCGCCGACAGTCTCCGCTCAAGTGGGAAATTAAGGAGAGGACTGTTTGGTTCACGGAGTGTCATGTCCAAAGTGAAGGAATAGATACGTAGGGATTGTGATGTGGTGATTGCTCTCCTTTGCCAAGGTACCATGCAAATGGGTCCATCATTACCTCATCCTCGTCGTCAACCAATGCTCCACCATGTTGCTTCGTTCTGGCAGCCCCGACAACAGAGAGGGCTGGTGAGAGGCCAGTCGTCGTTCCCATCATTATAAACCATCCCTTTAGCAAGATATAGCCAGCCATGACCGGGATAACCGAAAAGAAATACAATTAAAGAAGAGAAAATAAACATGAAACTGGGTCAAGAAAGTGGAAGGAATGCTCCACCTGACTCAACCAGTCTTGCTATTTCCCTTCTTCTGTTTGCGAGGTGGTGTTACCGGTCGTCCCATGTTCATGCCTCCATATGGGTACTTGGCTTTCTTCTCGGCGGGTTTAAGGATCTTTGGGCCGCGTCACTAGTTGGCTGTACAGGATCACGTGACAACTCACTTGGAAGGAACAAAGTAAAGTCTCGTCGACGCTCATCATGGCGCCAGCATTGTCAAACTCTCCGCAATAATTTGGTGCTGAGAATAAGGTAACGAGATGTCGTTTTGCGAAGAATTCGTAACCGTCTTCCACGACCTGTAACGTATCAGTAATCGGAAGCGACAAGCGGTATCAGGGTGGTCGAAACGTGCCTGATGTGCTCTGCAAATGAGGTCCATATCATGTTTCTGCAAAAATCTTGAAACGACGTCTGGCCCAAACGTAAACGAGACGCCTCGGTCATTTTCCGACCACCCAGTAATGTCTTTGTCTGGGTCTGACCATAGAAGGTCACAAAGTAGTCCTGCGCGATCGATGTGAGATAGCTCTCTACAGCATACAAGAAGCGAGCACACCAGTGTCTGGAACGTCTGTTGGTCTCATGACCCTTCGTATTTGCTCCATTGATTGAAGATCGGGGGACAATCCGCCGTGCATGGTGAATATCTTCTCGTCGATGATGGCAGCGATGGGTAGGCAATTAAAGCAATCGGTAAACGTTTTCCATAGCTTGATGTTGTACCGCCGTTTGCCTTGGCTCTGTTTTCAATACTGACCACGTCTTGGGGTGATGAAAAGTACAACACACATTCGTCATAAAAACCATAAATTCGGTTGATGCTTGCACACTCGTGGTTTCCACGAAGAATGAAAAAGTTTTCAGGGTACTTGATCTTGTATGCGAGGAGGAGGCATATGGTTTCGAGGGATTGTTTACCCCGGTCGACGTAGTCGCCGAGGAAGAGGTAATTTGCTTCTGGTGGGAAACCCCCATACTCGAAAAGTCGCAAAAGGTCATAGTATTGACCATGGATGTCACCTGTCGGACATTCCGGCGGTGAGTCATCACAAGAACACCGTCGTATGAAAATCGTGAGCACGAACCGCAAATCTTGATGGGTGCTTCTAGTTCCAATAGAATCGGTTGGTTTATGAAAATCTCGCGTGCTTTGGTGCAGAGATATTTGATTTCGTACTCCTGTAGCTGCACCGGCTTGCCTGGTCGGTTTCCACGCACTGCAATAAAAAAGAGGAAAAAAAAGGGACACCAATCAATATTCCTGTTCAACAACCAGTGGATAGCTTGGAGTGAGAATGCGTTGGAGTTGTTCGAGGGACGCATCTTCCTGGAGAGCTTTTCCGCCAACCCATGACAGCGCATCGCAACACTGCCGCATGGTGGGCTGGTGACTCCACCACATAGCGCCCTAAACCCTCCCTCAAAACCACCTTCCAAATCCCCCAGCGAGGACGGCGCTCATAGCGTTTGCATAAATCCCCCTTCCACCTTGTACGCAACTCCCGAAAGACGACCGAGTCACAGGCACACGCCACCCACCTTCTAACAATCGGTCGATGACCGAGTCCAGATCGATCTCCGTCGCAGAATCGGCCATAGTGTGAGGACGTGCTTCGATGGTTCAGACGTTGGCGTGAAGGAGCGAGGTACGGGTGTTGTTGGTGGAAAAAACAAGTGGTAACGGATACAATAACGTTGATCCTTTACGGCTGCGCTATATGGCGAATTTTGGCGAGAATGTGGGTGCGTAGATAGGGAGAAGAGAACGCTTGGGCAACGGCTTTCGTCGGCTGCCAGAACCAGGAAGAAGAAGAAAAAAGACGAGAAAGAAAATCGATGAGGGTACGGATACAAGATAACGGAGGAGCTCGTTTGATGCGACGACGATGGCAAAGGCAAAAACCGAACGTGGTAGTATACAGCAAAAACCGTGGGAAAAACAAACAACACTTTTATTCTTCTATCCATGGGCACACATTTAAGGAGGATGCATAAAACAGAGTGCACTATAGTACAACTATGCACGAATCTGCAAGGTATGAATGGGTGCACAAAACAGTAATGCGACAGTCCAGTGTGAGTGCGAGACGAGTATCCGAAAAACAACACCATCACGCGAGTATGCGAGGCACGGTCGGTCGCTCTCTAGAGGTATCTTCCGCCTGCACTGTGCGTCGCGTACGCCGCCGCCGCCTCCTGAATCACCATGAGCTAATGAGCTGAACCCACGATACAATAAAAAAACCGACCTTGGAAACATGGGTCCCCTTGGCATCTGTCGCTGATCGATGTCCAAAGCAATGTTGGTCCCAGCGTGGAGCCCCTGCAAAGCAATCAGATTCACATCACCAGATTGGCAGACTGTGTACCTCGATCCATTCCACGACAGCAGGTACATCGGGTGCCTGCAACAAAAACTGCTCCCCTTCTAACCTCACTCGGATCACGTTTTTCCTTTTCAAATAATCATTCCCCAAACCACTCTCTGCGTGCTGCAAGGTATATGCACGCAATAGATCTGACTGGGGCGGTTTGAGTATTTCGCCATTGCGCCATTGCGCTCGACCCGTCCCCACGGGTAAGAAAGTGAGTCGCGAGGCCGAACGAGGAGGTGGTGGCTGAGACAATCGCTGACGCGCCGGGGTCGCTCGCCCAGTGGACTCGTGCGACAACGAAGAACGGCTGTCTTGCACATCGACAGGCAATAGTTCGAGCTCACGGGACTCGGGACGACGCGACGTTTCCCCAGTACTCGCTTCGAGCCGAGTAGAGCTCGAATTCCTAAAGGGTGACAAGAAGCTTGCGCCCGACGTGCGTTTTGCAGGCCGAGGCGTGGACGTCATCGTAGATTGGGTTGCCGTCGACGATTGAGACCCGCTTCTTGGCCTGCTCTGTCTGGCGGGAGGGACAGACGTCGATCGTCCCGAGGACGCTTGGGGTGCGCACGGCGTTGGGGGTCCGTCGATCGCCAGTTTCCCTGGAATTTCAAACTGCTCTTCCTTTTTCCGCGACCGAGGCGAGTTCGGAGAAGCCACATCGCCAACGCCCATGCGCTTTTCCCACCAGTCTCCTAGAACACCCGCACCACTGGCACCAGGAGGACACTTGTATACCCGAAAGGTAGTCCCTTCCAGCTCGCACACCACGCGTCTCCACTTGCGGTCCTTTGCCTGTACACCAGGGGAGCTAAACTCCATTTTACGAGGCATAATGGCTATGAGGTACAGGGAATTGCTGTAAGGCGGCAGCTGCTCTAGCTCCTCATCCTCATGTGGCGTGACGCGACTTTCCTTTGGACGTGGATTGAACGTGGGATACGGCGGAGGATCCGAAGTCGGATGGAAACTGGGCATAGAAGTGCGTCGAAGGAGACGTCCAAACACTGCCTCCGTGTAGCTCTCCACCGATTCTGCAACACTTTCGGTGGCATATTCTGAAATGGAAGTTGGGTTAGACCGCACCGCTTCCCTAGACTTGAGAGGGTGCAGTCCCAGCTCAGGACGCCGGGTAGAACCAAGGTTTATCATGCTCTGCGAGGCAGCGCGGTAAAGACTCGGCTTGCTCTCCAACCGAGCCCCAGGTGTCGGGAGGTCAGGATCCAGAGCATGGCGTTGGTTAACTTCCACTGCATTATGTATGTCGGGAGAGAACGGATACATCGCCAGAGAAGTAGATGATACCGCAAAACGGATGGATTTGACATAAGTCTTGGAACAAAAGTAGTCGGCGAGGTTCGGGCCGACAAATTCGCTCTGGGGCAAGGTGGGAGAAGCCGGACTTTCGACCAGAGATTCGTCATCCCTCATACGCTGTTTCTGCGAGCTCTTGGAGTCTCGAATACCGGATGGACCGGCGCTGGACGGCTCGTCATCTTCGTCGTCACTCTGATGAGCGCTTAAAGCGTCATTAGGCTCTTCCTCCTCGTCGCCTTCGTCACCATCGTCTTCATCTGAGTCCCCTAGCGTCGCATTCTCGTGATCCGCTTGACATTCAGCGTTACTACGACCATGTCTGGACAAAGAAGGTATGCTTCGCAGGGGTACCTTCTGCCTTGGTGACGTGTCCGGCGCAGGAGGCGGTGGAGGCAACGCAGGTAAATTGAGTAAAGGCATAGGTTGTCTTGTGACTATTGACGGTGATAAACGGAGACCACGTTCCGTGGTGACACGGAATGGCGGTGGTAAGGGAGCGCTGTGGTGAGACAACAAAGGGGGACGCTTCTGAACGGTTTCTGAGGTGGAATCCTCCGGGTCCAGTAGCGACTGAGCGTACAAGAGGGTGTCCGGGTCAGAAGAGGTCGATGGCTTTAGGTCAGTCAATAGGGTCGTGAGAGTGGCATTATGGGAGATGACGTCCCCCAAAGGTCGTGGCGTGTCATCATTCAGCGTGGATTGCACAGCTTCCTCGTCAGGCTTCGATTCTGGGAAGACACTGATCTGTGGTGGGAGATCGGGACTCGACACTGGAGATCGGGGAGGCTGCATAACAGCATCAAGGCACAGGTTGGAGCGCAAGAACAATGACGCTGGAGCAAGTAGATTTCCAGGTTCATCGACTAGAAATTTATTCCCCAGACCTGCCTGATCACGAAAGAAAGATGGAGCAGCGCCGTGACCTGCGAAGGTCGGATAAATGGGCGCGGGGGCAGTGCGCATGGAATCCCAAGTGGAGTAGCGTCTAGGTCGTAAATGGGGTGAATTGCTGCTCGCAGAAGCGTCTTGAGACGAGTCATCGGTATCCATAGGATTCGGGCCGTCTTCTACCCTGAACCCAATGAGCCGCGATATGTCCGGCTTACGCAGGAGGTCTACGGAAGAGTGTGCGCGCTGAAAGTTTTGGGTAGGTATGGAGACAGGGGAGATGGTGTCTCTCGGCTTCCCGCCACTTCCCCGTGCACGTAAGGCGAGTTTCTTGAGGAAGTGGAACGCCCGAGCCTTCCCGACAGCAGTGAGCAGCCAAATTCCAAACGTGACGGATGTGCAAAGGGTAAGGTTCATACCTGGTATGGCGTCTGGTCGAGAGGCGTCTGGTCCATTGTGGTGGTCAACATGAAAGGAAAAGGATCCAGGATTGAGCGCTATCTGAGGGCGGACACGTTTTCTAGGAGCCGAAAGCAGTTTAGTCAATTTCCGCGCAGCTGTGACTCAGAACAAGTCTCAAAAGAACAGCTCACGCTACAGCCGACAGAGTTGTGCTGTCCAAACGACGAGCAGGTGATGGTCAAGCTCTACAAGCGCTCCTAAAACAGCCAAAGAACGGAGGCCATGAGCGTTCGCACCCAGGGAACCGGCCTGGGGACTCGAAGCGGATCGGCTACGGTCGTGCTAAACTTGTGACATAGGGTCCTTTCCTTTCATGTCTATCAACCCATCCGTGGTAAAAAAAACCTTGACCACCCGCAAAGTTCGAAACCCCCAAATACTTGACGCTCCCACCAACCTCTAGTTCGGCGAATATCCAATCGATTACCACAGCGTGGTGGTTGCGCAGCACTTAAAACCAGCACAAATGAGAGCGGACGTCCGTCGCGAGATAACAAACATAACAATATCCCCGAAACCAACTCATTACCAAATCGCCACCGTCAGCGACCGTATCTGTGGCGTCTGCCGCAACGGCACGGCAGGAGCGCCTACAACTACCCGCAATGCATGACGTCACCTCGGGCTATGTCAGTGTCGCCGGTAATGACTGCAGTCCCAGAATGGCGGACGATTTGGATACCGTCAATCAATGAACAAGTCAAAGTTCCAGAATCGTCGGGGAATGGCTAAGCACAACGGCCTTTGATCGACTCTTGGCAGACCCAACCGTTGCTTGCGGCTACACCCCCAAATGGTCCTCGCCGCACTGCGCGCGAGAGGCTTGCACAGTTAAGAGTGCCCCAATGCCTTCAGCAAGCTCTTTCTCAAGTATGAGAACGGAACCCGAAGGGTATAAGCGATCATGCCAAATGAACAACTGAACAATGCACACGGATCACCAAAGGCTCCTTCGAGGCTTGTGAAGCGCAGCATTGCAGTAGCGACAGATGCAGCCACAAGGTGTTCGCCGTATGGATTTTCTATGTGTTGTCGTGATATCAGTGAGAGATTTTAAAGGACGTGGTCTTCCAAGGTGCTCAGATTTTTTAATGTTCGCTGGAGACAATGCGGGTGTTCCCAGGCAGGACATCCTGCCTGCGTTGGAGCTCTGGAGTTCTCTCATGGATAGACGGGGACACCAAAATAAGTAACCCACCTATACCCACGCCTCGTATGATCAGAACCGCTGTCTTCTGACCTCGAAGTTTGGGACTAGTTTTGGGACACTAACCCACGCCAGTACTCTCAATCAAACCTAAAGTTGTGGAGTCAACACACAACTCACCAATCACAAATGCTGGGCCCTGCAAGTTTTCGGCAGCATTCAAGAGTACGGGACAAATTCGGCCGACCAGCCGGCGTTTAACTCACATCGGGACTGCTGACACTATCGCATTCCTGCAATTCGAAATTCTGAGAGCTAGTTGAGCTTAGTAACCAACCACATCAAGTCCTCGACTGCCTTCGGGGTCGGATATACAGTAGTGTAGTGCGCTGGTGGCAGCTAACCGTAGCCACCTTCCATTCAAGGGGTTGAGGTCAAATCATTCAAGGTCTCTATCGATGGCTTGCCTCCTTAAACGGACTGGTCACCAGACTAGGTCCCCGGTGGGTCGAAGATTTGGAAATCGGTAGAGATGCGGCCTTCTCGAGAGTCCGTGGTGATAATCGATCCAATTACGATACCACACGGCAAGTCCCACCAAAAGAAGGGCGACCCAGAAGCAAAAACCCGCTGAGACACTTGGCAATATGTACTGCTCTTCGAGACCATGGTCCCATATAGTCACTGTGTTTGAGAAAGGTGTCGACGTGCGCAATATCGTCTTCGTTCGACTCCTAGCTTGCTATGAGTTGCTGAAGAAGACCGCTTGGCCAGTAATGAGAACTTCGTTGAGATGGCGGTTAGACAGTTGACCGAAACCCCGTGACCATTGCGTCACGTCGGTGTCACTGCGTGTCGTTTCTATCTCTGATTCTCTGCGTGCTACCTCGACGCAGAGAATTAGTGCTCTGAGTAGAGATATCATGCGCTAACGTGTATAAGAATTGTTACAGTAAATCAACTGTGAATACCACGGCCGACGCACGTCCGAAGGCTTTGCTTGTAATATCCTATGTATTTTGTAACTCTGTTTTCAATTGTATTTTTGGGCTCTCAAAATGTCGGAACCCGAATTCCTGGTGTGGGGTTAGCCATCCACATGAGACGGATCGAATGTATTTTGGTCCATGTCAGTCACTGGTGCTGATCGGAATAAGTATCAAGCGTCTCTCCAGGATTGTTTTGATTCCCTACTTAACATTCAGATGTGCGATTTGTGCACAACGGTCCCTCCACACACAATGGTCGGACAACCGATCGACCCAGATATTCTCCCGCGTCTCGATCCAGAGTACGTAGAATTTCATAACAAGTACATCGCGCATCTCCCCACTGTCAACACTCTACCATGGGATCCAAATATTCGTAACAAAGAATCCGTACCAGGGGCTGCAGACATACTGGAGGTTGGAAGTGTCAGAGATTATGACCTCAGTAAGACAAAGGTACGTGTCTTCACCCCCGAGGGACCTCCGCCGGAGAATGGATGGCCAGTGTATTGCTGGTATCACGGAGGTCAGTACTTGTGCAACCGAGGCCCAATGATATGATGCTTACCTGAGGAGACAGGTGGCTGGACACTAGGAAGTATCAATACAGAGAATGCATTTTGTTCCCGAATTTGCAAAGGTAATCGCTATGCTCATCTAATAGGGCACCTACCTTAAGGACAGCATCATTTGAACAGGGGCTAAATGTGTGGTCGCCACTGTGGATTATCGTCTCGCTCCGGAGTTCCCGTACCCCGCGGCAGTTGAAGACTGTATAGAAACACTCCAATGGGTCTACGAGAGGGGACCGTCCCTCCTGGGTATTAATCCCGCCCTCATCGCGCTCGGGGGTTCATCAGCGTAGGGAAGCATTCTACCTATCGGGTTTATACTGAGTGGCTGCACAGCGGCGGTAACCTTGCGGCCATCATATCTATGAAAGCCGCACAGCTGACCCCTCCTATCCCCCTCGTGCACGCACAGTTGATTGTTCCGGCCACAGATAACACTGCCCAGCCCACTGACAACCCTTATCCGTCATGGAAAGAATGTGCGAACACTGTTTGGCTCAATGTTGATCGCATAATCTGGTTCCGGAACTTCTATGTGCCGAACGAGACCGACAGGGCCAATTGGGATTGTTCCCCTATTTTTGCCCCAGATGAGTTACTGGCGAAAACTCCATCCGCATGGGTTGCTGTCATGGAACTCGACATTCTCAGGGATGAAGGTCTGGCGTACGCAGAGAGACTGAGGAAGGTGGGAGTCCCTGTTACCCAAAAATTGTATAAGAAGGCTCCCCATCAGATCTTGGCTATGGATGGTAGGTTATGTCTCACTTTTGAAGCAGAACTATATTTTACTCCATCAATCATGACTGTGCTTTGGGTCTCACAGGGTTAGTGGTGATCTTCCTTAATATTAATTCTTGCTGATCGTATCAAACAGTGTTCTTGCCGTTGCCCGAGAGTTGGTGGCAGATGCGACCAGAAATTTGGCA